>JASANE010017180.1:0-32358 GCA_030248225.1 Trileptium ribeirensis
TGCAGCTGGGATCCCTTAGGGCCAGAACTGGTCCTAGTACATACAATTAACGTTTTAAGCTGTATACCGCTTTCGGGGCATTATTTAGATACGTCTAGTAAAAAGTAATGTTCGCGGACTAAATATTGTCTGGCTTAAGTTATAGGGCTCAGCTGAACGCCTCGTGACAAAAGCACAGTCGGGCTCGACACTCGATGACAAATGCATAGCCTAGCTATGCTATTCAAAATTTTAATAGTCGAGCTGCACTGTATGCGTGACATAGTAGCTAGCCCAGTTGAACGCATGACATAATTAGGACCATGCGCACGCATTTTATTGTAAATGATGCATAATGCAGCATTAACCTTAGGATGTGAGCACCTAGTGCCGAATTCTGTCACACAGCCCATTCAGGCCCGTGACAAAACGATGCATTTTCACGTAACCAAATCTGAGCCTTCATCGATAAAATAAATTTAAAAGCTATGTTAGTGCATTTATACTACGCCGAAGCAGGTATGTATCAGGGTTTGATAGGCAGCATAGATTATTGGAAAAAAATTTATTACGCTCAGTTTTACCGGATCGTATTACAAAAAATATTTTGCTTTACGCCAAAAAGCGCAAGATTAGTACTTAAAGTAAGTAGCATAAATACAGGTAAAATAAACTTTGTAAATATCACTATTTTCAAAAATTTTGTTTAGGCGCCTTCTCAAGCAAAGCTATTAGCTACGCAAAGCACACTCATTGTTGCTCGAAACCGCAATATTGTAACTGGAAGGACGTTTTACGAATATACAACTGTAGGTATCACTAATTTCCATTTTGTCACGATTCTTCATTGTTTTCATATATTGCTGGTCCTTATGACATTTTTTCAGCCGTGATTTGCTATTTGGCTAATATATCTGCAGTCTGGCTTGTCCCAAAAACGTCACAATGGATCTTGGCCAGCCTTGGTTTAGAGACACTGCAGACTGCGACAAAATCTGGCCCTGTAGCACACATCTTAATGCAAGTCATGTATAACATTAGTTAAAGTCTAAAAGGCTTAAATGGTAGTTGGAATGTCGCGGATTGAGGCGCCTCTAAAATAATATTAGATTCTGAATCTCTGTCGAAGCCGCGCCATTTTTGGAGCACAGTAACAGGATTCCACAATATGTCTCATTTAACATAACCAAAAGTGTCATTTTAGGCTTTGATATCAGAAATCACGAACTTAAATCTTTATTTTAATATCGACACGAATAAATCATGGAAAATGTGCAGGTAATATTTTAAGTAAAATAGGAAATTTTTTACATTTAACAGTTTTTTTTAAATATGCAAACGTTTAACAAATGAATTTTATTGAATAAAAATAATAATGCGGGAAAAATTCGTCTGTCACACAATTACGTAGATATATATCGAATACCAATGTCCACATTCGTACATGCATAAATATATCTATATATGAACCGAGTAGAGTGTCTTTATTGTGAATGCGTTTGTTATGTTAATTCATATTTAATCTTCTATATTGAAACTGGGATCCGCGAAAAAATTTGGCAAATTATCAGTCCAAATTACAAAATTATGATGAAAAATTGGTGAAAATGAGTAAACTTCACGAGGAATAGCTGGGGGAATGGAGAAAATTATTGGTTACACCAAGACTTGTCCTTCATCACGAACCACTCTCCCTACAACTGGAACCACCTGCCCATTAATCTGCCTGCCCGAGGCACCCATGACTTCTAATTCTCCCTACAACTGGAACCATCTACCCATTAATCTGCCTGCCCGAGACACCCATGACTTCTAATTCTCCCTACAACTAGAACCATCAACCCATTAATCTGCCTGCCCGAGACACCCATGGCTTCTAATTCTCCCTACAACTGGAACCATCTACCCATTAATCTGCCTGCCCGAGACACCCATGACTTCTAATATACCTAAGGTCGGAAGCTGTAAAAAGTAACCCAAATGTTTTTCCTTTGTTCCTGCTCAACTATGAAGAACAGCCATTATACCATTTTATGCGTCACTTTCATCATGCATACAGGACCATGGCAGAAGTATAAATTATTACAATAAATCTTGATTTTACCGAGTTAATTTAGTTTACGGCTTCGCAGTGATCTTTTGCGGCAACGATAGTTGTCTTACAGTATTTTAGATTTAATAGTGGGTCATCGATTCAATTTTTTTCTTTCTCCTATTTTTCTATAAAAAAACTAGCCCTCTACATATTATAACAAATATAAAGTATATAAACATTCATGTTCACGTGGGTGGGGAATTAAATGCTGAGGTCCTAACCACCTTCTCATGAAGGCCCGGCTACCCACTTCCCTGACAGGTCCCCCGACCCACCATTTGAGGTGCCGTAGGTGTGGAACCCATAAGTGCTTTTCGCGGCGCAAAGTGACGCGCACCACCCCATCCCCAGGACTAGGCCCTCCGGAACCTGGTTATCTCTGCGAAATCGGGCCTCTTCCATGTATGAATATATGAATAAATTTGGAACTAGCGATTTCGCACTATTGTGAAGAAAAAACTGAAAACATATTATTATATATATTGAAGCAAAGGAGCTACATTCATAGCCATAAAGCCATACATGTTCAAGGTCCGAGGTTGCAGGTGGGTAGACGGTACAGCGGGGAGAGATCGGCGTTAAGTATACCAGACAGGATGAGGGAGTCAGCAGGTTGGCGGCGGATGCGCGGAGGAGGAAGTACCCGTGCGGAGCGGCATGGATGCATGTGCGGTTGGCGGGGTTGTGCGCGATGGTTGTAGCATGTCGAAATTCTTAAAACTCCGCAATGTTCCATACTTTTGTTCAATTTTCCCCAGTTTTTTTCTAAATGTACATTATTTTTTGCCAATTTCTATCCA
This sequence comes from Trileptium ribeirensis, assembly GCA_030248225.1. NCBI lineage: Eukaryota > Metazoa > Nematoda > Enoplea > Enoplida > Thoracostomopsidae > Trileptium > Trileptium ribeirensis. The sequence continues at coordinate 2,875 of JASANE010017180.1, forward strand.
TTTTCCCTGATATTTTTAATTTTTGCCAATTTTCGCGAAATGTTATGGCTTCGTGCAAGGTGGCAATGCCTTGGCGCCAAGAGGTCTGAAGATTCCCGGCGGGCCCTATGCGTCAAAACTGTAATCCCAATATCCCTCTATAAGCATATATAACAGTTCTCTTTAGGTTATTCGGAGGTAAATTAGCTTTACTTTAGTTATAGAAATTTGATCGTTGTAGGTGGGCAGAATAAGAATTCCTAGACATTAAGACCTTTTGTCATTAAATCCTTAGACATGCAGAATCCTGGATAGCACCGTATAAAATTGTAGAACACGCTCATTTGAAAATTTGTATTTTAAATAGTATAAACTGAGAATACGCAGAGGCTTGTTGTTTTCGAACCGAAGGCTTTCTATTCAAATTTCTAACAGCGAGTTGTCACTCAGTATTGAACAATTTTCGGCTTCGAAGTCAAATGGCCGACGGTTCCTCGGCGCTTACGGTCCAACGGCTGGTCGCCTAGTTAGAAACTTCTATTTTACTACGAGAAGAATTTAATTTTGGTAACAGCTACCTGTTATAAAAATACGCTCCATCTTCGTAAGAAATATTTATACAGCATTCAATTGAACGACTAAAATATGGTGAATCCTACACCTAAATGAATTACATTCAAACTGTAATAGATCACGTAATGAGCAGCGATCAGTTTAGAACTATATCATTTATTGAAAATTGACATCTGGTAGTGTAATGAACAATATAATTGGAAATACTAGATATCTTGTCCGAACAGACCTGATTTATTTATAACACAAACAGGCGCGGCAATCTTGCATTTGAAAATATTGATTAAAATATTTACCATGTTTAGTATGTTTACGACATAAATGAGCCACAATTAGACATAATGCAGTCTGCAGAGAATATTTGTGCAATATTAAGGAGTCACATTTATCTCACAGCGATAGCGATAACAAAATTAATCTATTGCGGAAGCCGTGTACCAAACCGTAGTCTCCTGTACTTAGCAGTAGAGCATAAAATTCTTCCAGTAGCAGCTCAAAACCCTACGTTAGCAATTGCGATCTTAGGCTATTTGCATGGTATCTGTTAACGTTGTAGAGAAGCGAATACTTTAATTCGATTTAAAATTTTTCTAAGCATTAGCAGATCAAAACCCTGCGTTAGCAATTGCGATCTTAGGCTATTTGCATGGTGTGTGTTAACGTTGTAGAGAAGCAAATATTTTAATTCGATTTAAAATTCCTCTAAGCATTAGCAGCTGAAAAACCTGCTTTAGCAATTGCGATCTTAGGCTATTTCTATGGTGTGTGTTAACGTTGTAGAGAAACAAATATTTTAATTCTATTTAAAATTCCTCTAAGCATTAGCAGCTCAAAAACCTGCGTTAGCAATTGCGATCTTAGGCTATTTGCATGGTGTGTGTTAACGTTGTAGAGAAGCAAATATTTTAATTCGATTTAAAATTCCTCTAAACATTTGCAGCTCAAAAACCTGCGTTAGCAATTGCGATCTTAGGCCATTTGCATGGTGTGTATTAACGTTGTAGAGAAGCAAATATTTTAATTAAATTTATATTAGCTCTAAGCAAATAATTGTTCATACATACAATGTCAGGTTACTTTTGTGCTGATCATTTATAAAACAGTCTATTGATTCAAATATCACATAGTACGTGGTTACATAGAAAGGCACGGTTAAATCAGTTCCTAATTCCACTAACACAATGATCCCACAGTTTATACCCATAAATTATTCGTTTACAGTGGGTTTACATAGTTTTGTTAATTCCAAAATATTTATTGTGGGTTATAGAGAAGAATCTATATAATCCGAAGATAAGCTGAAAGGATAAAAATTTAACGCTGATTTTGAGACAATATCTATCGCGGACTGATCAAAATATTGAGCCAACTTTCCGATTTTGTTACGTAATGATCAATGTTTAGCTTTAATATTTGTGTCAGTAGCCAACTGTTTTTGTCAATGTTGTTTGCAATGCAATGCAAAGAAGATATGATATCCAATTCAATCAACGTATTATAAACTCATATTTATCTTAGCAATGAAATCATTACGCAAAGGCTTCTTCGTTCGAAATATTCAGTCATGTGGCAGTTTTTTCTCAAACCAATTTTTGAACATACGTTGCACGTTCCTGTAATTGAAAAATATTAAAATATTTAACGAATGTTGCCCGGAATGTGTAAGTTTTGTTCACGAACAGCCATCGGAACACCATCAATGACATGTGTACCGTTTACCACTACGCCATCACTATGTTTCAAATAACTTTACATGGCGCGTAGGGCACCGCAGACTTTTCTATGTGATGTCACAGACACAGTCAAATACCATTCAGCGACTTGGACAGTCACCGAAAACGATTGTATCTTCTATTGTGTTATAATCATGCCATGTAGGGGTACAACATTTGCTCCGGTACTTCACACAGCACTGTTATAGGGTACACCGCATACTACAACATTGATTATATAATATGAAATTTCACTACATTAATTATACCGACAATGTAAAATTATAGGTTGTCAAAGACATACATCAAAGTAGTATATAACATATGTGAACGGTGACACCGTTCTCTATGTTGTATTGTATTGTCCTGCCGAGTACTAAGCACCATGGTATGGTCGTTGTGACCATAACGGGATATAATGTCCGTATGGAAGGCAATTTATACAGCGAACGTTGCATAAAGTTAAATGATGGCAGTTGCAAACTATTAGAACACTATTCTCAATAAATTTTTTTAATCCATAAATCATCTAAAAAGTTCTAATGGAACACCGTGTGTTTTAATAGACCAAACTCAACTGAAGAAATATGCAAATTCAGAGGAATAGGAGCAAAATAAAACTTTAATCTACCTTTTAAATACCTATTTAAACTTTTGAATCAAATATAAAACGGATTAAAAGATAAAACATTTAATACATAAGTTTCGAAAGTCAGATAGCTTAGAAGTGTAGAAGGTCGGCGAAAGAGTGGGGCTAGGGGTGTAGAGTTCCTCAGGGGATGCCAATTTATCTTAATTTTTGTCGACTTTTCCTCAATTTTGATATTTTTGCTGGGATACTGCGACGAGTGGGGTAGGGGCTTTAAACATGGCTTGAGGGGTCCCGACCCTTAGGGGGACACTATTGACATAATATATAATAATATATGAACTAACATATAAATAAATATAAATTTCATATAAAATTCATAATTCACATATAACATTAATATATGAATTAACATATAAATAATTATAAAATTTATAAACTAAATGTGATCGCAATTTATACAAATCTATTGTTATATTTTTACATTGCTGACCATATATAAGTGTGGCAGTATTGAATTGCGTGTTGCCTTAATTTTTGACAAAACATATGCATAAAATTTGTTGTAGATATAAATAATTAACTAAAAATGAGTAGTTGTTTTAAGGCATAAATGTATCAGATAAAACTCATTTCAAATATCTTTTAAAACCAATATGGTTATTTGATGTATCCGACATGTGCGACTCAAAATTTATATCAACATCTTTAGCTTTAGTGTCTATAGTAAAGTTGTTTGAAATCCGTCGACTTCAGAGAGCGAATGGTCCGGGCGGTGTGGACAGGTGTAGCGTAGAAGGTATGCGGCAAGCTTTAAACCAATCATTTTTTCCAATTGCTCTTTATAATTTTCGTAAACCCTTACACGGTCTACGGACAGTTTATGATCTATATTTAGCTGAATTTAATAGTTTAATACAATGAAGCATTATCATATAGTACATCTTTTTCATAATTTTACCTCTCCTTCGTCACTGTACACAACTGTGTGAGCGGAAGTTCCAACGCCCCACGAGGTTTCCCCTCTGAAAATTAGGGAATCTGGTGGAGACTCGATGGCGCCTGCAGTATTGGCCCAGATCTATAAGTATAATGTAATAAATATACTAACAAATATATTACGATATAACTGGGTTGTTGTGCAATATTATTATTGTGCTTTGTTAAAAATGTGGAAATTGAACAGCATTCTGGAAAATGATTCTGGAAATGTAGCCAGCCATACATGCTCATAGGAGAGAAGGGGATTATTAACCTTGAAGCTTGAATACCCATCGCGGTGCAGCAGAATCCCCTTAGAGGTAGCCTGAGCCCCTTGAGGCTCGCCGAAGGGCCCACCCACTAACCCCCAGCGCCGACGACGCGCTGAATATTTTGCTTGGTAGAAATAGTTACAAATTGGAATAAAATAGGTAAAAATTTGCATACATCGGAAGATAATTGGTCAAAACCGGGGGCAAATTGGCAAAGATCATAGACAATTTAGGGTCCCCAAAACATTTCGAAAAGTAACTCCCCCTGATGACCACCCCGCTCTCTGACGGCCGACTGGTCCGGGACTTCAGATCTCGTGCATTTTATGAGGTATTGCAGTATAATAGATCAAACCCATAATTATATGACAAAAATAAATTCACACGTATATTATAAAATATAATTGAAACCAAATTGAATCTTGGACTCTGTTAAAGTAAAGCTAAATTATAGTGACATTCTCACTGGTTGTGAGACAAAATTTAAAGAGAAAATATTAACTGCTCAAAATTATATATTGAATTTGCTCAAAACCAAACAGAGAAGCATGTAATGATGAACTGTACAAAATTGTAATACATCTGCATTACGGGGTGAATTTGTTCAAAACTATTAATTTTATGTGAAAATGATGAATTGCTCAAAATTTACGGTGATTACATCTTTACATCATTTACATCTTATGCTTCAATATTGTGGTTTTCTAAATTGTGCGTCGAAATGGAGTTTAGAGACGTGTTTAGTACCGAAAATATGGACCAGTTTAAAACATTTTTGAAAGAAAATAACGCGCTGAAGGCCACTCTATCCAACGGGAAGCAGTACTATCGCTGCAAATTCTACCGCCAATTTCCGTCTTGCCCATTTTCAATGCGATCAATTAATGTCGAAAGTCGGTTCATTGTGCAAGCTAAGGCGGAGCACGATCACGGCGGAGCAACAGCATCAACACAGAGTGTTGGATCACCGATTTCCTCAGGAAATATGGAAGCAGCTGGAGAGCGATATTTATACGCTGCAACTGTCCCCATTTCAAGATCTGTTCGAAAAAGGCTCAGAATTGTTTCTGCAAAAATGGGGATACACAGATTCGGAAACTGTTTCGTGCCTTCATCGAATCTTTCCATTTCGTTTTTATGGATCGGTCGTCAAAGATGTGGATTTGCACCTGCCATAACGGGCTTAAGCAGTATTCCTGTAAGCATATAACTGCTGTCCTTATTCGGTATCAAGACCTTGTTCTACCGCCCTCAATGAATCAGAAGAGAAATCCCGGCCGTCCGAAAAAAATGGGACTTGGATTGTGTCGTAATTGATTTAGTAAGTCTATTTGACATTTTTTGCTATAGCTTAGTTACAGGTTACTGTAGTTAAAATTTGAGCATTTAATTACCTAAAGTGAAATTTCTATTTTTGAGCAAATTCAACATTTTCTTTTGAGCAGTTAATACCAAACCAATTTAAAGTCTTGCAGTGTTCGGAATCACACAATTATTGAAATTATGATTTATGTATTGGTTCTACAATACATTTGTACGTAGTTTAAAAGCTATGGACAGTGGCATAAACTAAAAATCGAACTATAAACTAAATGTTCCGTGTGAATTAAACTGCTAAAAGGTTTTGCATTAATAGTTCGACACGGCATTGGTACTACAGTTCAAATTTAAACCAGGTGACGATTACGCCGCCAGTAAGTAAGCGATCTGCAATTCAGCCAAATTAAAGTGACATTTATCATCGGTTTCGGTATACGAGGAACAGACAATAAAAATGACAACATTTTGCCAACATGATCGAATTCTCGATATAAAGCAAATTGCGTGTTTCAATTTCCATTTTCTACCAAAAATGTCAAATAAAATAACCTTTGTAGTCAGAATAACACTGAGCTATTTTGGGTTAACACAAAAATTCATAGTGAAGAAGTATTTGACATTTATCAATTATATTAGACCGTGTTTAATGTCGTTTTATTTTTTCTAGCTTTTCAGCTCCCAAATCTTTTAACGTATTCAAACGTGGTTCTACATCGAAATATAGAGGTACACAAGCGAGCTGGCAGTCGAATAGTAGTCCCGTATGAATAAACAGCTGACAATCTTAACTGTAAAACTCAGGTTGTAAGCGTTAAATGGAAACTATTCGTGTTTACCTTCAGGCTTTTTCCGGCTCCAAGAACAAATCCTGATGGCAATGTATATACGATCTCTTTACTGCCATCGACTCGACGACGTATTCTCCATTCGCCGATGATTTCATCCTAAATATCGATTTTAATACAAGTACAATTAACATCTTCGGTTTCAACCTAATATATCAGAAATCATTACTCAGATGCAACTGAGCTCTGAATGCTGCTGGGCTTATTCTCTAATATATGTTATCAAAGCCGTGAAGTTGTGACATTGCTTTCGCTTTTTATGTGACTGGCCTGTGACACATGTGTATCTTGCTAGATGTCATGTTGAGACCGTTTCGTTACCAACATCACGTTTCATACGGCTATTATTATACTAGTTCTTTTAACAACTTAGTATGAAGTAGTATTGATATTAAGGAATCAAATTTTTAACTTTTTATATCACATTATCCAAGAATTGGTTTAGTGGGCATGCAGTGACCTTGTCGAACGAGGCATGAAAAGTTACGATCGGCCTAGTGATCAAACAGGTTTGAATCCGCGTCATAGATTTCCCGCAACCTCAACGTTGCATATAAAAATCCTCAAAACTGGTTTCGCAAGCTTTTTTGTCTATTTTGTTTTTAATAAAAGAATTTCCACCAGTCATAAAGTTAAGAAAGAAATGTAATAATATCAATAGTATACATATGCGACGTAATTAGAAACTGTGCCAAAAATATTTGGGCTATTATGGGCAAACTCTATATCCAGATTTAAAGTTTGTAAAACTTATAGTCCTAGAGCTGACCACATAAAAACAGTGCATTTTGTAAAACTTATAGTCCTAGAGCTGACCACATAAAAACAGTGCATTTTCTGCAAAAAAAACTACAAGTGACGACGTTATTCTCATAATTAGCAGTTTTGTGCACCCGATGAACTCGAAATAATGTATATTATTAGACATTTCTCAAATAATGCTAACAGAAGTTCGAACGAAATTTGCCGCGAAATGCGTATCTATTGCTCAACATTTTCGTTCCGAACACAAAGATGTTAAAGTGATGAGGATATTGATCATCCAATGCTGAATGCATCATCAAATGCTGATTCATCGTTGCGCAAAACTTTTTGATTTTCTGTTAAACAAAAACTCGTCAGTGCCATAATCTGAAAACTAATCTATTTAGGGTAAACTCATTTTATTCCGTCACTTGCATAACTCACCGAATACCGTCACTTTTAGTTTGAACCTAGATATAATTTGATTGGGCAAACTGACATATTTCATTCGCACATCGTCATATTCATCGATCGATTTCGCACACAGCGATATGTTTTTATTGCGATATGCTAATATTTAGTTTTTATGTAATTATATTAAAGTTAGTATGTTTTAATGCATTTAATATACGTGAAAATTAGTGATTTTGCTTAAGCAGAACTCGCTATAGCTAAGCTTGTAGGACAAGGGCGAGTATGAGATTAATGGCAAAATGGAGCCCGTAATGTGTAGATTCAAAATTTATAAGATTCAAATGACTGTGATCATGACAACCCAAGTTGTGTAGGGTTTGTCGAAGTACCCAAGAATATGACCTACTCACACTGATCCGGCACTACTTGCATAATATCATCACTTCCATGTCCTAATATTGGCATGTTCATACAGCCCTTTTTCTTGCATTTTTACCTAGTAGAGTGGAAGTAATAACTGCGTACTGCACCATGCCATCATACCTGCTGTGCTGAACTGGTGTTTCGGGTGAGGTGGTGCCAAATTGGACATTGATTATTTCTGAGTAGACACTAATAATGTCATAGGTATAAACGTTTCATAAAAAGCTCTTAAAGTTGTGGATTTTGTATGTTGTGTACAAATGCATCTATTACTAATCACTCCGAGAGCTGGTCGCAAAGAAAGTGAATAAAGACGAGTGGATGAAAAAATTTTGTTGTTATAAGCTATAAGCAGCGTCAATAGGTACCAGTTGCTTACAATAACGGTTTTGACTATATATTATTGCCATACATGGTCGTAGGGGGTGAAGATGACGTCTAACGCGGACTAGTACCGTATCACACATCAAATTATCTTCAGCCCTTATGTTTCAATTTTTGCCCATTTTAAACCGTATTGTGCTCAAAGAACCAGGTAGTACATGGACTTTAATCCCTGACAAATTATTGGCACAGTGGCGTTTGGTGTAATATTTTCCAATGCTTATACAAGGCTGCTGCTTCAGAAACAGTAATTAATAGATTTCATCCCGGTGGTTTATGTCCACTATATTTCGAAAGTATTCCAAGGGTGGCACTTAATGTATCGAAAGCAATAATGGGAGTGCCATCAAACGAGTCTTCTGAGAAGTCAAACATAGAATCTTCCTGTGGTAATTGCAAACAAGTTTTTCAGCTGAAGGAATAGCGTCCGATCCATCAGCAGTTAGTGATGTTTTGGAATTAGTCTGGCTGCTTCAGCAACCTGTGGTTTCAACGTAGTATTCGATGACGTAGCACGAGGCGGACGGGCATAAGGATGATGAAAGCGAGTTGACACCGCGACTAAGCTAGAAAAGCTTTAGGGCACATGAAATATCCCAAACTGCACCTAAATCCCAAAGCTTCAAATTCCACACCATGCTCATCGATCAGCACACGCACATGAGCCCCAGAAAAATATTTCCTGCGCAATCACCAAAGAAACGGACGGGGTTTGCAGGGTCTATGGTGTTGATTATGGCAAGGACAAGAGTGTTATAATTGACAGGTTGCAATGTTTGCAGTGTATGGAAAAGCAACTTGAGAACTGTGGCGGTGTAATTGGTGCTACGACAATTTTTCTGCGTTTGATATTTTCGAATAAAAGCAAAGGAATTTACAGCTTATCTTTAAATTCAATTTTTCTTTGACTCTACTTTTAGCTGTAAACACGATTCCTTTTAACTTGTTTCACTTTCAACTCCTGAAAAGGTTTATGGGCACATGTCACGCGATGAATATTCAGAATAGATTTAACAAGGCTTCTTGAACCAGCACGTACATACAAACCTTAAACGGTGACCTAGTTTTACAGTGACATGTACAAGCATGTAACATAATGCCCATGCGTCACTTTAATGTTAAAAATTTAGCATCTTATTATTCGGGAACATGCCCTTTGTTTATGACAGTAATAGGAAAACAAATGACGGTATTATGAGTCGATGACGGAAGTTGTCTGGAAAGTGACGCAAAAGGGTGAGTTGCAGAAAATCTTCACTACTTTTCGCGAAAACACCATAAATAGCAAAAGTTTTTATTAAGAGTGTTGTTTTTCTGTAGCACGCGAGCCAATACCAACAACAACAATTGAGCGAAGTCTGGGCTTAATCAGCTATTGGTTCCATAGTTATGACATTTTAAACATAAGCTTTTGTGTCGTAAATCCTTAGTTTTTGCAAAGTGACGATATTAAATGAGTTTACCCTATGCTTGTTGCATGTCCTGTGTACAATGATATAATTATCCCAAAGGTACGAAAGGTCCGTCGGGACCCCAACGGTCCGCTAGACTGAGGAGAAGATGGTTCCAAACACCGGTGGGCTGTGCGACGGAAAGTTGCTGGACGGGGAAGGCGGTTGGTTAGAAAATATTGCTTAAGAAGCTCCGAACCCTGAGTTGATAACCATTGTTCTCGGCTAGGGCACGTATGCCCTAATTTATACACTATTTTCTAGAAATTTTTTGAGTCGGCACAACAATATAAAACAAGTTTCACCTTTGATCGATGTGTATTTTCTAGCGATAAATATTTGCCATCAGCATCAACATCGGCGATTGTAATGTTACCCTTCGCTGATCGCTGGAACGTTGCCCGAGTTGTTGTTTGACCCTGAACAACTCGACTTGATTCTGAAAAAAAACAAAGCACATGTTTTTTTAGAATTCGTGTTCTGAATCTATACTTTTGTATAAATACGTTGCTCGATATGAATTTTCTAGAATTAAATATTTGCCATCAGCGTCAATATCGGCGATTGTAATGTTACCCTTCGCTGATCGCTGGAACGTTACCCGAGTTGTTGTTTGACCCTGAACAACTCGACTTGATTCTGAAAAAAAACAAAGCACATGTTTTTTAGAATTTGTGTTCTGAATCTATACTTTTGTATAAATACGTTGCTCGATATGAATTTTCTAGAATTAAATATTTGCCATCAGCGTCAATATCGGCGATTGTAATGTTACCCTTCGCTGATCGCTGGAACGTTACCCGAGTTGTTGTTTGACCCTGAACAACTCGCCTTGATTCTGAAAAAAACAAAGCACATGTTTTTTAGAATTTGTGTTCTGAATCTATACTTTTGTATAAATACGTTGCTCGATATGAATTTTCTAGAATTAAATATTTGCCATCAGCTTCAATATCGGCGATTGTAATGTTACCCTTCGCTGATCGCTGGAACGTTACCCGAGTTATTGTTTGACCCTGAACAACTCGACTTGATTCTGAAAAAAAACAAAGCACATGTTTTTTAGAATTTGTGTTCTGAATCTATACTTTTGTATAAATACGTTGCTCGATATGAATTTTCTAGAATTAAATATTTGCCATCAGCGTCAATATCGGCGATTGTAATGTTACACTTCGCTGATCGCTGGAACGTTACCCGAGTTGTTGTTTGACCCTGAACAACTCGACTTGATTCTGAAAAAAACAAAGCACATGTTTTTTAGAATTTGTGTTCTGAATCTATACTTTTGTATAAATACGTTGCTCGATATGAATTGTCTAGAATTAAATATTTGCCATCAGCGTCAATATCGGCGATTGTAATGTTACACTTCGCTGATCGCTGGAACGTTACCCGAGTTGTTGTTTGACCCTGAACAACTCGACTTGATTCTGAAAAAAAACAAAGCACATGTTTTTTAGAATTTGTGTTCTGAATCTATACTTTTGTATAAATACGTTGCTCGATATGAATTTTCTAGAATTAAATATTTGCCATCAGCGTCAATATCGGCGATTGTAATGTTACACTTCGCTGATCGCTGGAACGTTACCCGAGTTTTTGTTTGACCCTGAACAACTCGACTTGATTCTGAAAAAAAACAAAGCACATGTTTTTTAGAATTTGTGTTCTGAATCTATACTTTTGTATAAATACGTTGCTCGATATGAATTTTCTAGAATTAAATATTTGCCATCAGCATCAACATCGGCGATTGTAATGTTACCCTTCGCTGATCGCTGGAACGTTACCCGAGTTGTTGTTTGACCCTGAACAACTCGACTTGATTCTGAAAAAAAACAAAGCACATGTTTTTTAGAATTTGTGTTCTGAATCTATACTTTTGTATAAATACGTTGCTCGATATGAATTTTCTAGAATTAAATATTTGCCATCAGCGTCAATATCGGCGATTGTAATGTTACCCTTCGCTGATCGCTGGAACGTTACCCGAGTTGCTGTTTGACCCTGAACAACTCGACTTGATTCTGAAAAAACAAAACACATGGTTTTTTAGAATTCGTGTTCTGAATCTATACTTCTGTATAAATACGTGCTCGAAAGACGAATTTTTAGACCGCGTTCATATTTCCGATCTGATATCACAATGCAACCTTATCCGATCCAATATGACCAAATATTTGGCGCCTCTCATATACAGTGTAAGTATATATGCTTTTCACATCACATTATCCGATTTTCGAATTCGATAAAATTGTACATGTAAAATCGTATCTATCGGAACGGTGCAATGTGAACGTTCTATATACAACCCGAGTGAAAATTGGTCCACATCGAATTGTGACAGCTAAGAAAATACCGATGAACGACACTTATCCATTGTACGGATCTAGATTGTTATCCACGCAACAAGTGCTTTCATATTATTATTATTATACTAAATAATAGTTTTACTTATTTATGTACTTAAGTGGAAAGAAATTGTAAACGATAACTTGGTCGATCATTGCAAATTTCATGCAACAGCTAATATTTTCGAGCATTGCAACATGTTATACAGCTTGTAAAAAGAATACTAAATAATAGTTTTACTTATTTATGTACTTAAGTGGAAAGAAATTGTAAACGATAACTTGGTCGATCATTGCAAATTTCATGCAACAGCTAATATTTTCGAGCATTGCAACATGTTATACAGCTTGTAAAAAGAATACTAAATAATAGTTTTACTTATTTATGTACTTAAGTGGAAAGAAATTGTAAACGATAACTTGGTCGATCATTGCAAATTTCATGCAACAGCTAATGTTTTCGAGCATTGCAACTAATGTTATACATCTTGTAAAAAGAATACTTGAAATTGTACGCTGTTTATAACGTTAACAACGATTGTCGCTCGATTATGTAACACAAACCGTAGTAGTTATATAGAAACCAGTTCCACAACAACTGAGAAGAACGCAAGCCAGAGTTGTTATGTAAACTGAAGCTGTTAAACGCTGGTGTAATGAGCAGTTTAATCTTTACGCTACAGCTATTACTCAAATCTAGGTTGATGCATGCTGCCTAACAATAAACGAAATCGCTACGGTACACCGACTGCACATAATCAATGTACAGTGATAGTATGAATATACGTTTGAGCATTTAACCATTGTACCAAAACCTACAGGATGAAACATATTATTCATGTATTTAATACACTGAGATAGGTATGATGCATGAATAAATGCCGATCGCTAATGACAGAAGGGAATGGTACGGGGCGCACATAAAGTTTACTCATACATGACATGTTCAACACTTACCTGTGCTCTCCGACGAATGAAGGCCATGAGTTTTCACGACTTGTTCAACAAGTGATTTTAATCCGGCACTGAAATGTAGTACGTATATGTATGTTTTATTACCGTTGTGTTTTCCTTAGGTAATACAATACATTAATTCACCAAAATTTGGTTTCAACTTTCAAGTCCCTGAACTGCAAGTTGTACACATCAAGCACGCTTTCCATTATAACTTGTAGGCAAACGAACGCATCATCTATGAGGGACACAATGCTATATACAATAACTTAATTTAAAAACCACTCTCTTAAAATTTGTATGATGATAATTTCATACAATTATTGTATGATATTATTCCGCTACAATTTGTATAAAAATGAATACAAATACGGGCAATTGTATGGCGAACAAATCCTACATGAATTGTGTACAACTTTGTACATTATGTATGATTATGTCAACATAAATTGTAAGAAATTGACCACAATAAATATATGACACACTGTACATAATTTGTATGAATTGTATGACAGAATATGTATGATTATTTAGATATGCTTTGCATGAATTTACACATAAGAATTGTATGACTCGTTACACATTACTTTGTATGAAATTCCATACAGCATATGTGTGATAAATTGTACATGAAATGCATGAAATTGCATACAAAAATATATGATTATTTGCACATAATTCGTACAAAATTTCAGATAATAAATGTATGCTTTGTAGCACATAATTTTTCTAAGCTATACAAGGCAGATATATCATAAAATTGAAAATTAGTACAAAAATAGCAGTTAACTATAAACATTCATACATTAGGTGTATCTTATTTCATACAAATATTTATGAAAATCCACACATTAGATGTATCATAATTAATACAAAAATGCGTGAAAATTCATACTTTAAATATATTTAATCTCATACAATATTATATGAAAAGCCATACAATACATATATTATTTTTCATGTAATTATATATTAAAATTCATACATTGTATATGTTGCATTTCATACAATTTAATATTCAAATTAATACAATGCAGGTATGGTATTTAATACAAATATGTATGCAGATTCTTACATTATGTTGTATATGTCATACTATAAAGTGATAAATTTTAATCAGTTACAATTGTATTTTTTATACAAGCATATCTAAAAATTCAGACAAACGAGAAAACCGCTTTATAAAATTCCATACAAAATTGCTTTGATATCCATACTTTACAAATGTATGAATTGTCGCACTTAAAATGTGTATGTAAACCAGACCACACAAATAATGTATGACACTGTACACATATATGTATGACATATAATGCTAATTTTTAAGAGTGCACTATGAATATGCAAAGTAAAGGCGTGTTCACACGCTCAAACTTTTTGCTTAAATTTTGATCAAAATTTGAGCTTAAATTTTGATCAAATTTTGATCAGAGTTTGAAAGCATCTTTATTCCATTTTTGGTAAGTTTGAATGTGTGAACAGTGTTCAAACTTTTCAAGGATATTCCTGTATCCAATCACCGACAAGATTCATTACATGAAAAAGTTTGAGCTCAAATTTTGTTCCCAAATTTTGCAATATCGCCATTTTTCGTTAAAAATTACCGTCAAATTTTGATCAAAATTTGATCAAATTTTGAGCTCAAATTTTTAGCTCAAAATTTGAGCAAAAAGTTTGAGCGTGTGAACACGGCTTTAGAGAAAAAATGGTTTTGAGTTTTCCACTAAAATTGAAGTACCTTAATAAATAGCTTGTTTTTTTGAAATCTATGTAATTTGTAGGTCATAGAAGTCCATATGGTGAGTAGTGGAGTTACCCCTAGAGGTCGGATATCTTTCAAGCCATATTCACCCACCTCCCAACGCCGCGCGTTCCCTCAAACTTCCCGCCGGCGCAAGGATAAAATTTTAGCAGGAGCAAATGATAAAGAGCTTCTGTTTTGTACGATAAATCCGACCAATTTCGCTTTAGTCACGGATTACTTGTTTTGCGAAAACTGTTTGTAGATCACACTTTTACAGAGGTTTTAGCATTTGTTATTATCTAAGGCGGCAACACGATTACTAGAGGTGAGAATTTACACGCGAGGCGGAGCACGAAGTTATTTTCTTGCGGCCAGGGCCGGGCTTCGGGACTGGGATGACAGTTTTCGGGACTGACCGGCCTCCGTTTTTTTTATAAAAGAACGGAACGAAATGTTAAGACGATAATAGTGAAAACAGATACTCTAATTAGTTACTCGTGCAGCTAGGGTAAACGGAGCAACTGTACTTAGTGACTCTTGTTAGGTTCCAACTGAGCTTCCTCAAGACTCTTTAATCTCTCAGAATAACAATAATGTACTGATGATACATTTAATGTAAACACAGCACATAAATTATCACACTCAGAACCGTAGGATCTTTGTTTCTTCTTCCAATGACAAAAAGGTTTGAAGTTTAACAATTACAATAATTACAATTTGTAAGAAGCATTTCAAATTTCAAGCGTCATGTTTCACGTTTTTGTCTCCTAGCGCTCAAACTTTTTAGTGCATAACACTCAATACGCAATTGCTTTTACCACATTCCAAGCGTCATTTTTCAAATTCCAAGGTTCTTGGCTCCTAGCGCTCAAACTATGTAATGCACAAGACGCAAAGCTCAATTGTTTTTATCACATTCAGTACCAAGAAACCCAACCAAAGCAAAGCCTATGAGTATGAGCCTTATGCAGTTTGTCACGTCGTCGATATGCTAAGGCAAAATACCCGAGCCTTAGTCAAACCTAAGGTTTCTTACATTTGCCTTATACTCAACCTACTTCGGTTAAGACTTAGTCGGTCGTTGCAAATTCGGAACTGCCCTTCTTTAAGGATGAAACGTTATGTGTGTAAATGTTACTTGGACCCATTTAACCCTCAGCGTGCAAGTGAATTGAAAAAGTGGCGAATTTTGACTATTTTTGACTAAACGAAAAATTTTTCCTAGTGCACCATCTCAAAAAATTAATGACAAACCCATACCCACACATACTGTATATATAGAGTTTTTTGTTGCTTCGGATCGGATCAGATGTAATCTGAACAGCACTCGAATCGGATCCGAACGGGTCGGACGCAATGTCAAAATGTCAACACGCCCTTAGCGTCGCGCAAAGTTTTCTCGACGCTATATAAATTGCTCATTAGTGTGGATATATATGAAAGAGTTAACCAAATTTTTTGAATCCGTTATATAATCTTTTATCTCATCAGTATCACATTTAGTGCCACTGTGCTTTGATCCATAAATAAAGAGCAAGTGTTTTGCCTGGGGTCAGTGGTTGGCACCGCGTCAATCAAGTGTTTTGCCTGGGGTCAGTGGTTGGCACCGCGTCAATCAAGTGTTTTGCCTGGGGTCAGTGGTTGGCACCGAGTCAATCAAGCGCTTCAAAGATTCCAAAGTTATTTTTGTTTTTTCAATTATTATTGTTACCGTCGCCGTTGAATAAAATGTATTAAAACTATGCTGAGTATTTAATTATTTCAAAAAAATTAATCGTGCATCAAAATTTTCGTTCATTGATAAACACAGTGTTCACAAACTACGGCGAACGCAGTTTTGGCCAAATCTGTCTAAATCATACCCATTATTGATTGTATAATATCAAATTTTGATCAAAATATTTTTACTTTTTAAAGTCGTTATGTAGTCTTTCAGCATCTGGTACCACTATGGCATCTGTTGGTTCAGTGCTGCTAGTTTATGTACTGTTAACATTATTTTGTATTTTAGTTGTATATTTTGGTAAGGAACGAGTATTTAAGATTTAGTATATTTAGATGTATGATTAAATGTTAACGTTCCATTATAGCTGTATTCTGATTGATAGTTTTGGAGGGATTTTTTTTTCAAAATGGGATGCAGGTGCGGCGCAGGTTCAGCTAAATGTTTCTAGGTCTAGATTAGAATTGCTGAGCCAGTAAAAATAAATAAAGTAAATGAATATCAATGTAATTTCAATTTTTGCAATTGTAAATTGTTCCATCTTCGTTGGTAAATATCCAAGGAATGGACATGGGTCACAGAGCAGTTGCCCAAGACCCACGGTGACCGATAGATATCTGAGTGCAAAATGTTTTACAGACCCATCGACGACCCACAGATATAAGCTGACCCACCAGTGACCTACCTAAAGTATTATTCGTACAAAATGGTTGTTTGTTTGAAGGCCATAACAAAATTATCAGGAGAACTCTGATAAACAAAATTTAGAGACACTACAAAAAGAGGAAATTAAAAAATTAGACTTAGTGGGTGTCTTTCTATAGTAAAAATAGGGTGAAAATTGGGAAAATTTAGGTAAAATTGGCAAAGTATAAGAAAATTAGGAAATATTTATTACAAATTTGCAAAAGTTTTGCCGGTTTTCTAGATGTTTGGGTCTGTTGAGTATGATTAAAACGGTCGTGCTTATGCGGTATGTATTCGATGTGGAAGCGGTGGATGCCTAGTGCGTGCAAAATAACACATGAAACAATAGTTTCTATTGGACGTTGTGAATTATATTTGGAAAGTTTCCGTTCTTTTGCTCACTGGAGTAAAGAAATGAAGGGTTCTGTTGTTTTAATATGTCCTGAAAATGGCCTTTTAATGTTGTCTTTATTGGAATAGGCGAATAATAGGGTTTTAAGCCTATGAATGAAGTTCAAGCAGCTAAATTTAGAACTCTGAAATGTTCACTAAACGAAGAACAGTTACATTCGTTCTATAACGCTCGCTTTCTTACCAGCTGGTTACTGGTAATATATTTCTGTAGTAAAAAGTGATAATTTTAGAATGTAGTGTAGTATGAAGTAAGTACTGAAAATTTCTAAAATTTTGCAGTAAAAGCCAATATCAAAATTACCGTATACATTTTGGCACTATTTTGAAAATATGCATATTATTGAGTCAAAACATGAATTAAGGTAATCAAATTCACAAACGTTAAAGTATTGCGTCGAAATTATATAAAATAATGTGGGAAAATATACGAACTTAAATTTTTGGGCACAAAACACAGATAGAATTTAGCTGAATATTCGTTTAGAAAAAAAATTTGTTCCTGGCTTCTAATGTAGAGTTTTTACTTCATCTGAGTGGACCCATCGCGATGTGACTCACGGCCCATTGTGTCTGATCCACGACCCGCGGTGAGCCAAAGGAAACACCCACCCGAGGGACCCGCGATCCATGTCCCACCGACCCACTTTCCATTCTTTATATATACTTTGTACGTACACATGTAAATAAGATATTATTGGCTGCCTCAAGTTATAGAAAAAGACTAAGGCTACCTTCCTTTTCTGCTAGTTCATAGCTTCAGTTTAAAATTGTGTTTAATTAAAAATAACGATTAAATACAATAACAGACAAACACAATAATACTTTAATATTTAGAATTCGGTATGAAAATGTTTATAGATTTATTTATTTTATGAAAATATTGAAATAATATTTTAAGCATGTTATCTGCATCGGGATTTTCGATGCCTCGCCAGGCATGCTCAGATTTCGTTCGGACCGGGCCGGGCTTCGAGCCTGCTATTCACGATTTTGCTTAACAAATTGAATATATTTTGATGTTATGCGGTATTCAGTATCATAATGTCCACGTCGTTTACAACTTGTGCATACATATGTACCTACCTAAATGACAGGAGACTCTATCTAATCACACTAAAACTATCTGCCATATTTTGGATCTTAGCGATCATGTTGCTGCAGACTAAGAGTTTTTCTCAAACATCTGCAGTTAAATTTATTTTGTTATATGTATGCAGATGTAGTCTAATATCGGGCGTTCAGCTGTGTACAAATATTTGTTTTGTTTCATAAAACTTGTAATACTCAATACAAGCAGCGTAATTCCGAGCTAAATAACTGACATGCCACACAGTGTCCTAGACATCATATATATGTTGTCCGGATGGTATGCCGCACACCGCCAATAAAACTAAAGCCAGGGAGGCCGTCTTCAATACCGTAGGAAACTAACAACAGCTTACCTAACTAAGTTATGTACTAAAAGTCTTATACTACAAAACATTTATAAAAACATAGGGTGGCTTAAATGCCTTGTTGTCTCAGATGTGACTGACACGATGTGCGGCACATAGGTTTCAAACCGTGGGGAGATTATACTGTAACCATCGCATAATGCGATAAAGGACTAATGCAAGCCGAGCACATAACGCGAGCTTTTATACTTCAGTTCTAAATATTTCATGCCAAAATGCTATAACAAACTAAAATTATAAACATGTATCTTGCATGCTAATAATATGAGACCGAGACGCGTTGACGCAGCCCATGGACTATGACGATTGTGCACTATGCGCCAGATACAAGTAATAGCTGTAAATTATAATGTGCCCTGATTGGAGAGATTTATACGCACGGTTATGACGAGTTTATTTGAAGCCTGAAGCAGTTCTTTGAATGAATCGCTGAACAGCGGTATTAGCACAATTATCAGAGCAAACAACCACAGTATACTAACACATGACTAAGCGTAGCCCAGTTTTATTGTAACACACCATTGTCAGCAGCAAGGTTAACTTTTAACTCAATCTTGTTGATGAGCTACAATACCTGTGAATTTGTCCGAACCTAGATTCTTTGACGGGTTTTTTCTGTAAGCGTTATCGGCAGTAAACGATTAACTGTCTTCCGTGCAGCTACATCGGTACCGCTTTTATACCGTTTCTTGTGTGCTTCGATTGTAACTTTGACAGTAAATAACAGCTAACTGACAACTTTTCAAACGAAATTTATTGCAATAACAAAGATTTGCTGCTCAAAAAGAGACTTCCCATCCCGATATATCAGTTTACGACTCATTCATAAAAATATAATTACTACATGCTCAAAGTATATACTTTTTGACGTGGCTAATATACTTCAGAAAGTGTTTAAACGTGTCGAATAATGTATAGCAAAGGGTAAGCTCGGCTAATATGGACATACAGTGTTGTATGAACACCAACAGCGTTTGAGTCTTACGACTAAGTCTATACTCTAGTTATCTAATAGTGAAGGCATCTAGAAGCTTATAGTCTTGTGTAAGTCCCCATCGTCTCAGTTATTGGATAATGCAAATAGTTAATCAGCTTTGAACGATAAAACGCGCAAAACTTGTATTTGTTTATTTTTGGTGGAATTTGCCGTTTTTTCGAGTGAGTTCGACGCTCTATAAATAAGTCTATGGTTGTAGCAGTTTGTAAATTTTCATATAGATATGTTGCTAGTTGAGTGTGGATTGCGAATCTGTAATAATTTCAATTAAAAAATTTATGTAAGTGATATTTGTCTGCATAACTGATTGCTTGGTTATACGGACCCTAATATGTCTATTATGGATACGCAGTCAGTAAACCTTGGACAACAAGTTCAAAATTAAGTAATGTATATATACAAAGTACTTCCTTGTTGATGAAGGTTAAAAAAAGACTCTACTTCAAAGTTTTGAAGTCTTTCCAGTTAAAATTTAAATTTTATTTAAGTTATTAAATTTATTATACTAAGTCCTTCCCTGTTGAGAAAAAAAAAAAGACCCACTTTCAAAGTTTGAAGTTTACGTTAAAATTTAAATTTTATTTAAGTTCAAAATTAAGTAATGTATATATACAAAGTACTTCCTTGTTGATGAAGATTAAAAATAGACCCTACTTCAAAGTTTTGAAGCCTTTCCAGTTAAATTTTAAATTTTATTTAAGTTCAAAATTAAGTAATGTATATATACAAAGTACTTCCTTGTTGATGAGGTTAAAAACAGACCCTACTTCAAAATTTTAAATTTTATTTAAGTTCAAAATTAAGTAACGTATATATACAAAGTACTTCTTTGTTAATGAAGATTAAAAATAGACCCTATTTCAAAGTTTTGAAGCGTTTCCACTTAAATTTTAAATTTTATTTAAGTCCAAAATTAAGTAATGTATATATTACAAAGTACTTTCTTGTTGATGAAGGTTAAAAATAGGAATATGCACGAGACAATATATGTTGGATAATGATATAAATAAGTATAGATCGCACGAATATGAAATATATATATACAGATGCTTTCACTTACCCAACTCCAAAATTTTGAGAAGTATGATGATATCTAAATTTCTTATTTTAGTTATGCTAGAGAAGCATCTAGAATTTTTACTGTTCTAAATATATTGCTATATTTGACTAAGACTCTACGGATTATACCATAGGAGTAGAAGGTCCGTCGACGTAGTGAAGAAGGGTAGACGGTCGAAGGGGAAGGGAGGACTCAGGAGCAGATACAATTGGGGGCTTTACGTACTATGGGACCCTCGTGACTGAACTTTTCCTGCATTTTATAAATTTAAAAATATTGCATCTAAAATTTTAGCTGTGGCGACGAGCTACTTTACTTTCCGGCGGAATTTGTTTTCGCTTGAAATCAAAAAGCCAAAAAGCTCAGAAATTGCAAAAATATGTGAAGTTTGCGCAACCTATTTCCCGCCAAGTACATTTCCGTAGATTGCACCTACGGAGCAGGAGACAGAAGAGGCAGTGCCCCCCGCACCATACATCAAGCTGGACGGGCCGTCCCTGCGATCTGCCACCACAGGAAATAAGCGGGGATGTAATTTCCCAAAATTTTTGTGCAAGCCTTCGACGCGCGTGGTACTACATCTTTTTTGTGGGGAAATAAATATGCCTTGAGGACCCTTACCCCTGGTAAACCTTTATATGCACCTATGCCGCATATGTGTTCTATATTGTCTAGGAAACATTGTTTTATTTAGTTAAACCACCCAGATGTGTTATATCCTAGTTTGGAGGCCAGACGTGCTTTATGTTAGCTTGCCCCAGATTCAAATTCGATCCCACGATCCTGTTTGTGCTAGGTAAACTCTCAAATATCTTCTGATAGAGCCAAGAGCGGACTCATTGGGTATCCATGGGTCTGATCCCCCACGGGAACATGCATACGTGAACAAGCACAGACAGCTGAGGAGAGCAAATGGTCTCAGTGGGGGTAGACAGGGGAGGAAATAACTTTCTCGGACATCACCAGTGTTACCTGATAATTAGTAATCACTTCGCCATATAATTTTCGTAGTGCTAAAATTATTCGAGGGAGGCGCGCTCGGGGGGAGGGGGTGAGCTACGGCGCCTCGGGGAGGGGGCTTATGTTCGTCGCTTCGGGGTGAGGACGGGAGTTGTGCGGCTCCTTGGATCCGCTCCTCCCAGCGTAATATCCTGTATCCGCTACTGCATGGGACCATGCACAAGGCTTTGGGCGCCTCCGAATCTCTAGCTGAGCGGTATCCGATCCTTAGAGTGGGTAATGATCCTACCGCCTTATCCAACACCTTCTAGGCAGAAATGAAACATGGTAATGAAATGGGAGCTGCATTTAACACATAGTTCTGTAAACTTTGCATTTACAGATATTAGAGATATGAACTGCTTGCATATGCTATAGTGAACTGAATACTTTAAAATACAACAAACGTCATACTGCGGATGTGATTTTGTCAAAAACTGTTTATGAAGTATAGTAGTGCATATTAGGCACAATAATCTTGTGTTACGATGACTATATTTCTGGAACAGAGGGATGAGCCTTTCTATTTTTTCCACATGATGCTATTTAGTCTTGTGGATACAAATTCAAACGCTTTTTTATATAATGCGCACCAGTTAGTCAGCTGCCGTTAAACATTCTCATTTCAGAGCGCAATAATACTCAAATTTTAGTTATTTTGGCTGCAAAATTTGTAATGGGTGAGCTGATTAGACTCAAATTTTAATAGCTTATAAATCTTGATATAAACTCTTATCGAATACCTCAATATTTATCTCACACCAATGTAGATAGCAAAAAAATATATCAAACTAGTGACAAAATCAAAAATCGGCATTTTAATCCAAAAAGGAAGCCAAATGTTGATATCGTCATGTTTACGTTGATAATGGTTGGACCTATTGTGGTTAAATTATCACAATATTTTTTGTACTTATGTTACATAAGTATCAAGCGAATATCGCTATTTTCACAGTGGAAAACAATTTAAAACCCACTACTTTTGATGCACAAGCTATGTGAACTTTTCTGTTATCGTCTGGACCTTGATAATGGCTGAACGCCGTCGGTGCCCAGACTTGTTGCTTAAGTCACCAGCCGTTCATCAATCTAAATTGATTGCATGTCCCTTGCTCTAAAAGGCCCATGTCACCTTTAGGGGCCGGACGTTATTACGTTAGAAAAAAGAACAGCTTAGAGCAGGGGGTTCGGGTCGGCAGCCCATCGACTTACGATTTGGCTTAGTACATGGCTCATTTAGGACCTAAGCTTAGGCTAAGACTAAGGCTTAGGCTTAGTATATCGAGAACGGCATAGCATGCATTTCATTTCCGCCCCTAAAGGTTACACTGGCCCTCTAAAATAGCACAATAAGGATTCCTTTTCGAACCTTCAAGACGCTACGTCAAGTTATTATATTCTAAAAACGTTTAGAAACTGTCAAAAAATGAAAAAAACGTACCGATTCTCTTCTCCTTCAAGCATTTTACGATAAATAGCAATTTCGGCATCCAGCGTTTGTTTTGTATCCATCAACAGTTGCAACTCAGCCATCAGCGCCTGACATTCTTCGCGCATTTTACGAATTTGTGCATCGCGTTCGTTGATAGCTGTCTCGTACTGCCGTGAGTCGTCGTCAAGCTGGTATCGAAGCTCTTGTGCTTGTTTTTCGAGCATAGCATTCTAATACGGACAAATAAAATGATGGAAGAACAAATGGTATTGCAGCTATGCTTATACAGTTTGGACGCCAATGTCAGTTTTGTTTTGTACGAGTAGCATAATTAAAGATAAATAAACAGTTCCAAAGAATGAAATACAAAATAGTCGTGATTATACTGAAACAGTCGCCAGCGATGTACTGAAACATTGCAAGTACTACAATAACTATTAGTTCTGGGGACGTATCCAACAAAAATCAAGTTTGAATATATGCCGTATTATCCCCTTTGGCTACGCCCCGGACTTTCCGTAAGGTGCTAACTTTAAAGATAACCTACATGGCTAAATGCAGCAACTGTGTATGCACGGGCGCGATCTGGGTAGGGGCCAGTGGAGTCCTCCCTTATCTTCAAGTTTAATGGTTCCATAGGTGCTTCAGAAAGCAATCTTCTCTTCTCTTGGGTAAAAAACGTGAAAATTTGCAAATTCTTCGGCTGAATCCCGTGACAAAGTATAACGCTTCGCGACAAATAGTACAATTTGGTTTTGTTTTGGGTCCCTAGGTTAGGACAAAAACTTGACCAGGCCCCTCCTTTAGCAAAATTGCGGATGCGCCATTCTATGTATGGATGTGTCAAGCAAATCAGAAACAATATACACAAATTTGGCAATGAACACAAGTAAGATAAGGTATAATGCTATATTTTTGCGAATTTCAATAACTTTTAACTTATGCAGTTCGAGCCGTATTTATATAAGCCAATTTTTATGTTTTAATTTTCAATTTATAATGGGTGGGTGTGGAGCATTAAGGTGTGGTGGGGTGCGGATCTTTCGTTGGGTAAAATTTGGAAAGGGTGTGGGATTTTGTAACCCCCTATCCACGAATCGACACCGATGCTGTAAGCCAATTTTTTATATAAAACAAAAAATCTGGAAACAAGTTGTTTTGCTACTAAGTATCTTTGGTTCAAAAGTTGACGTTACCCGATTTTCCAGATCACCCAATTTTCCACGAGTATCGTTGAGTGCCGCACGCATCCGTCGGACTTCATCTCGTTGGAAATTCGATTCCAAACTTCCCGTACTCGAAGCTGCTTGAACTTCTTGAACCTATAATTACATATATTTACTAAAAATATACTAAGGGTGTTGTAAAACTGCTTCTAATTTTTAAAAAACCCCACAGGCAGTAGTACATCATGAGGATCATAATGATGAATTTTGTATACGTCTCAGTGATATTGGAGAATATTGCTTCTAATAGTGAAGAATTTTGGAGAATTCACAGATATATATATACAATTAAATGTCAAATGTGGCAAAATTTGTACAATAAACAGCTAAACAAACATTGTTATCATTTGTAACAAGATTGTGGACGAAAACTGTTTAGAATATGAAGTACGTTTCATACCGAAATTTTCTAATGAGGGTTTTATGTAACTCTCATTTCCTTGGACACAGCTAAGAAATCGTTTTTCGGCCTTGCACATAGATTGATTTCAAAAATTCTGTAATAAAATTATCTTCCACACTAATTTGTCAAAGACATAAATTTATAAAGCCAAATCCACCAACAAAATATTTGAGAGCAAAATGCTGATTAAACTGGGTTGAATCTCTACTTTTGTAGAAAATTTGTCGCTGTTACCAAAAATCGAACCAAGTTTTCCGTAAAAACGTTTATTTTAGCGTCACATCCGTACGTAGTCTTTCTCCGCAATGCTATTCGTTTAGAATTGTAATTGGCTAGTTAATATCACATCGCTGCACACAGGCTAAAGATCTGACTGATATATTACAATAATTATGCAACTATTCAATGTTAGCCTGTCGTCTGCTAAATAATATATAAGAAATCAATTCGAAACATCTGTACGTAGTCTTTGTCCGCAATGCTATTCGTTTAGAATTGTAATTAGCTAGTTAATATCATATCGCTGCAGCACACAGGCTAAAGATCTGACTGATATATTACAATAATTATGCAACTATTCAATGTTAGCCTGTCGTCTGCTAAATAATATATAAGAAATCAATTCGAAACATCTGTACGTAGTCTTTGTCCGCAATGCTATTCGTTTAGAATTGTAATTAGCTAGTTAATATCATATCGCTGCAGCACACAGGCTAAAGATCTGACTGATATATTACAATAATTATGCAACTATTCAATGTTAGCCTGTCGTCTGCTAAATAATATATAAGAAATCAATTCGAAACATCTGTACGTAGTCTTTGTCCGCAATGCTATTCGTTTAGAATTGTAATTAGCTAGTTAATATCATATCGCTGCAGCACACAGGCTAAAGATCTGACTGATATATTACAATAATTATGCAACTATTCAATGTTAGCCTGTCGTCTGCTAAATAATATATAAGAAATCAATTCGAAAAGTGTCACTTGGAATGATCAAAGCACTGGTTGCTACAAAAAAACAGCCGGATCCGCTCTATCCATGAAGTGGTTTCATCAACTTTGATTTTGTGTTCACATTAAGTGTATACATTTTAATAGATAGTGTTTAATAGATTAACTGCCGTGTCATGCATCAGTTTGACATATAATTTGAACCAACGCCCGTATATTTAGAAACAACATGTTCGAAGCCCAGAATTTTGTTTGGGCTTCGTGTACGTGTATTACCTTTAGCTTATACCACGATTCCATATCGGTTTTCGTCTGACCAGCGATCATATCATATTCGTTGCGAATATCTCGTATTGCCAGAGCTAATTCATTTTTGAAAAAGTCACGATTATCCGGATGAGAATTAACAGCAAGTGCTTGTAGTTCTTTAACTTCCTAAAACAATACAAATGTAAGCTAAATGCAATATGCTCCGAGCCTTGTAAAAAACAGCTTGACAATGGTTACACATTATGTCTCAACATTGTTAGACTGAAATTGTTTAAAATGAGGTGTGAGGCTTAAGTTTGGGGTCATGACTTCGATTCCCACCCCTGGCGACATTTTGTGATATCGTAGCTACATATCTTGTTGGTTCCAAAATAAATTGCAGGAAAGCATTTGTTGAGAGAAGCATCTTTAGCGCACTGACATGACTCAGAGCAGTGGAAAATTTTGCATCTTGAGTTGGAATTGCGCAAAAGATTTCGACTGCGTACCTCTGCAGTTCGAGCATAAGTCATGTATCGCTTAAAGTAGTGGGTCCGAATGACGCTTTTCTAGACATTTTCTGTAGTCCTGAGCTGTGATGTTATCTATTGAAGCTATCATAAACATTATAACACACCAGTAAACGTTAAAAAGTTAAGCTATATATAGTTTTACATATATGAACTAGCAAGACAGATCTTAAAATAGTAAGATTTGTCGCACAATATTTAAAGAAATCAATTAATATATACATAGGAAATGTAGCATCATGACCTGCTGTCTGCATAGAAAGGTTTCGTTGTACTTCACCGGATTCATTCAATTCACGTAATATTCTTTATGTTGTGATATTGTGCCTACAGCCTACACATTCGTGAACAAATCACAAAATCGAAATCCTCAATTTTAATAATATAGAATAATGTCACGTTTGATTTTACCACCTACAATATCTAATATTTAATATCTAATATTTAATATCTAATTTTATCAAATATTTATGACAAATGATGTGCTCGATGAAGTGTTTTAATGCAGGCATCAGTTTTGTTCCAACATTTCAACTGATGGTAATTTTATTTTTAAACCAAATTTGTGTTGAAAAGTATAAACAATTATTGACTTTGTTCTCTAGATGAATCGATGGTGAGAGCTCTGTCCAACACGATCCTTGATGCCAATAAAATTTAAATTTCGGCTATTGCTAAATAAAATTGGTTTGCTAATTTACATATGCCGCAATGTAGAATTAAACTATAGTTTTAGGATTTCCAATTTATAATTATATTTCTAGCATTAACATGGCATGCAATCAATATTTGTGATCGCGCTGAACTTAATTGTTTTACTTCCTTCCTCGCAAACACCTCCAACGTAAAGATGGTGTACAGATAGCATAAATAAGTAAGTATCACAAGATAGAACGTGATCAAACATGCCGCTTTATATACCAATTGCAGCTCAGTACCACGACGTACCTGATCAAAAACTCGTCGCAAAAATTCAATTTCTTCCAAAAGCGTTTGGACTTGATTTTGATAGTCGATCCGTGCTAAAGTTTCTTGATCGAAATCCTGAAATTTTGAACAAACCAACATTCATTTATGTTTATCATTATTCGCGTTTATTTCAGTACTGTACGTTCACTGAAAAATGGAAAGTATATGAAACACAAAAAATTTGGCACAAAGTTATTTTGTAGTCAATTTAATCCAGACGTGCTAATCCATGTGAACTTTTCGCTTATGCTTTCGGCCTCTAAAGGTGACATGGGCCAATTATCGAATGGTTGGAATTATCGATATTCATTGCACCAGTGAAGTGCAAACGTCATGTTCAATGAAAAGATTCGCTTCTACAGTTACCTTAGCTGATAAGCTCTTATTTATATGTTGTATTAATATGGTATATATAAAAGTGAAAAAAATACGTTTAAAACAGCGATTTTCTTTCTAAATATCCTAAAATATATATGTTAACGAGATATTTTAGTGAGTTAGTTTAATTCAATTTGTTTTTTCATTTGACTTTAAACATTGATTTATAATAACAAAAAGTCTTAAGCCAAAATAGACCACATTCCGACTTTAAAGAAAAAAAAAAAAAAAAAAAAACAAAAAAAAAAAAAAAAAAAAACAAAAAGAATACCCAAACAAAAAAAAAAAAAAAAAAAAAAACCCCTTTTAGCGTAATTTCAGACTAAATCATAAGGTTTAAGTGTTTGATTATTGAAATAAATTCCCACATTGATTTATAATAACAAAAAGTCTTAAGCCAAAATAGACCACATTCCGACTTTAAAGATTTAGCGTAATTTCAGACTAAATCATAAGGTTTAAGTGTTTGATTATTGAAATAAATTCCCAATAAAAACAAAAACAAGCAATAGCCACATACTAAAGATAGCAATTAGACAAACAAAGAACATTGATTTATAATAACAAAAACTCTTAAGCCAAAATAGACCACATAAGATAAAACAAAAAAAAAAAAAAAAAAAATCCGACTTTAAAGATTTAGCGTAATTTCAGACTAAATCATAAGGTTTAAGTGTTTGATTATTGAAATAAATTCCCACATTGATTTATAATAACAAAAAGTCTTAAGCCAAAATAGACCACATTCCGACTTTAAAGATTTAGCGTAATTTCAGACTAAATCATAAGGTTTAAGTGTTTGATTATTGAAATAAATTCCCACATTGATTTATAATAACAAAAAGTCTTAAGCCAAAATAGACCACATTCCGACTTTAAAGATTTAGCGTAATTTCAGACTAAATCATAAGGTTTAAGTGTTTGATTATTGAAATAAATTCCCACATTGATTTATAATAACAAAAAGTCTTAAGCCAAAATAGACCACATTCCGACTTTAAAGATTTAGCGTAATAAACACAACAACCCCCTTCAGACTAAATCATAAGGTTTAAGTGTTTGATTATTGAAATAAATTCCCACATTGATTTATAATAACAAAAAGTCTTAAGCCAAAATAGACCACATTCCGACTTTAAAGATTTAGCGTAATTTCAGACTAAATCATAAGGTTTAAGTGTTTGATTATTGAAATAAATTCCCACATTGATTTATAATAACAAAAAGTCTTAAGCCAAAATAGACCACATTCCGACTTTAAAGATTTA
>JASANE010017181.1:0-17509 GCA_030248225.1 Trileptium ribeirensis
CTTGAGGTTACGATAGCCGGGGTCGTATGGGCATGGTGTTAGGAAGTTGCGCCATGCAGCTGCGTCACCGGTTATTACAATTTAACACCTACACATTCAAACATATTGACAACAAAAGTATGTGAAATCAGTAGTTTAGCATAATATATACAAAGCTATGCGAGCCGTCAGGAACCCTAGGGCTCAATATTTGAACCTGTAACCATACCGACCTGTGAGTACCTTCGGGTTCCCGTACCCGTGCACAGTTCTGCGATAAGCGCTCCACGTTGCAACAGTTGCTTTGTAACATTCATCATGACTGTGATCGTAACCGTAGTAATATTATTAAAGCTGCATTACTTCTTTTAAATTGGATATAATATTGGATACAATAGAATATTGTAGATAATAATAATAATAAGTTCATCGGAGTATCGTTGGTCAGACCAACAACTGACATCATTCTAGAACAATTGTGTTCCTTGTTCGCTTATTTTGATTTGGATCCTGCATTCTACGTATATATGTTCGTGTTGTATGACTCTCTGACTATACAGTCGGCGCTGTTTTTTTATAACTTTGCTCAAGTCATCGCTGAAACTTGAGACCTGTCTTTTTTATATCTTTAATCTTGGGCTAAATTGACAATTATTGAAGTGAAAAAATTGATTGTATTATATATTTTTTGTTTCTGCTTTGCTACTACATGAATTTCACTTGGTGTTTCCAACTTATAATCTTTATAACACTATTAGGAAAGGAACAACGAAAGTACATTATCGCTATTGGAAAGAGTCCATAAGGCAATTTTTATCGATGAGCATGACACTCGATCATAATCTTGTATTATGCTTTATTCGTTGACTTCGTTTTTCGGCTACCTCAATGTTCGAATAAGGCATGATACATCAGTATTACCGAGTGTCATACTCTTCAATAACATTTTCTTTATGCAGTGTTACTATAGGTATGCGTAGTGGGTCTGAATATGGCACATCTGGCTTATTGTAGTCTTAATAACGCAGAGCAACTTTTTGTGCCATGAACTGTATGCTGCGCTTTACCGTTGGGTTTGCAAACTTACTTAATTTCACATGTCTGTGATACTCTTCCTTGCAAAATGTTAGCAAGAAGCTTAACAGCTGGTAATGTGCAACAGACAAACAGTTATTGTCGTCCCATTGAGCAGTCACATGTTGAATTCTTTTTTGTGTTGCGGGTAAGCGAGATGAGTGGTGCCGCTATAGCTGAAAAGGTGCGGATGAACCTGTGGTAGAATATAGTAGTTTCAAGAAATGATCTGAGTTTTTTTAGCTGCTGTTGGTAACGAAAAACTGTCAATTGCTGAAGCTTTGTTTGCTAACAGCTTGAGACCGGGTTTGGAGATGTTAACACCGATATAGTTAACAGACGGCTTGAAAAATTCGCAGTTTGTAAGCTTCAGGTGCAGGTTGAATCATTGAAATCCCTCAACACTGCTTGTAAATGACAAAAATGTTCCCCTTCCATTTTGCTCCCCAGCCACAATGATATCGTCGATGTAGATTTTTGCTACGGGTAAGTGTTGGTACGCAATGTCAATCAAACCTATAAAAGTTTGTCATGCGTTTCGTAATCTGTATGACATTCGACATGAACAGTCTGATCAGTGTTGTGGCAGCTGTTTTCAGCTGACTTTTTTGGACAACGGAATTTTATTGAACGCAGTGACTAAATCGAGTTTCAAAAAATCCGCCCACAGAAATCGTTAGTCACATCTGCCACGTTCGGCATCGTATGAGAATCAGGAATGGTTTGCTGGTTGAGCTGCCGGTAGCCACCATGGGTTGACGGCATCGGCTTTGACATGTCGGATATGAATAAATGTAGCTCATGCTGATTCCTCTCGATACACGATACATTGCACATCCAACTGCTTGAAAGTATATTTAGCAATACGTAACTTGTCGCTAAAAACCTTCGTCGTCGCTCGAAATACGGTTGAATTGTTGTGACGATGTGACGTTACACGTATTGTGAAACGTTGCCGTTTGAGTCGAATGGTTTGAATACTCATTCGAAAATTTTTATGTAATTTCGTAAACGTTAGTTCACCGATAGGATAACGACTCTCGACCGCTGCTTGAAACAGCTGCTGTTCATTGTTATGACAATGGTTGTTCATTACCATACGATGCAAACTGCTTATTGTTACTGTTTATCAAACTGTTCTTAAGATAGTCGATAGCCAAAACGTTTTTGTCAAGAAGGTTGTATTCTTGGATCAGCATTGAAAATCCGCAAAATAGAATGTCGATTGAAACGTTGATCACATTTCATTTATTTGAAAAGATAACGACCAAGTGCTGCTGACTTTGAGCGGAGAGCCTTAGGAAAAGGAGGGGATACAGTTCTAGTTTGGATTGCGCCGTTACCTTAGGAGAGTAGAAGGAAACTACAGACAGAACCGTTATTGATTTGGAATCGCCTGAGGCCGGAGGAGATTATGAAGATTGATTCGTGAGTACACATCAGGTGCGTACATTTGGGTTATTCTTTTTTCAACTCAGTTCAGGATCGTAAACGCGATGAATACACGCAAACAAAGATTTTCCCTTATGTATGCGAACAAAGATTTGTGATATTGCATAATGTAGA
This sequence comes from Trileptium ribeirensis, assembly GCA_030248225.1. NCBI lineage: Eukaryota > Metazoa > Nematoda > Enoplea > Enoplida > Thoracostomopsidae > Trileptium > Trileptium ribeirensis. The sequence goes on from JASANE010017181.1 coordinate 2,620, forward strand.
TGCTGTCTGCGGTCGCCATTTTGTGAAGATTCAGTGTATTTTTTGACCGCGTACGCGGGAAAATCCGGTCGCCAATCGCGTTTTTTCTGCGAATATAGTTGTCCGATTCAGCATGTCATTTGGTGAAGGCGGGCAACCGTGCCAAATGGAGAAATATGCGTGTACGCAAATTCCGTTCGTACTTCGCAGAGCCCTTGTTCGCGTTCACTAAAATGCGAATACCGACGGCAGAAATTTGAACGCGCACGAAGTATATAATTTGTGATGTTGACAAAGGAATAACCATTGTGTAAGCACCTTAAGTATACTCAGGCATGAGTTTACTTCGTCTGACGCATACATGGACCGAGGTCCGAAGTCCAAGGGGTGTGTTGGCGTATACCGTGGGATTCCTTTGGTCTCCGGGAGACAACCCGTTATCGAGGGGGAAACTTCAACCCTATGTATTCGGTGCCTGCGGCGCCGTCAGGGGAGGGTTTGAACTATTTACGGGGGTTAGCTGTGGCGCTGGACGCGTAGGGGTCGGAACCTCAGGCAAGAAAACATCCTATGACCATGTATGCTCTGGCGCCGTGTTGGAAACGGTTTTCCGACGTTTCCTGGTTTACCATGTGTCCAACTGCGTGGTTCCTGCTATTTTTAGGCGTTTCGATTAAACGTGGTGTGATAAGACCACATTCCATTACCGAATTTTGACAGTTGTCCTCGGGACCTTGATCAGCAACTGTGACATCTGTACCGTGTATTACGCCGATTTGATCGCTGTTGATGACCAACCGTGAGGGTTGCTGCCATATGGTACAACTTTAGTCGACTTCATCGCGAAAACTTGTTGAATACGTGACTCGGTTAGAACCTGCGCTACCAATTTGTTCGCGATCCCGGCGTGTTTCTCTGTTGAGACATCATGCAGCGAATCCAGAACCATTCGAATAGATTCAGACATAATTTCGTTGAACTGTAGTCAAACTATCTGGACTAATAGGAGCTAATCGCTGCAAATGTCTAAGAGATGTCGATGGTTTTCGATCACCGAGTTCCTGCATTTCGAGAAGTTTGCGTATCTTGCGATCCTCGCTTTCGTTTAGATGCATAACTAAATATATCGCCAGTTTACCCCTTGTAGCTAAATAGCAACATAGTGCAACATTATCTGTTGTTTCGTTTCCATTCCGCTGTTGGGTTTTAATTAAGTTGTTGCTAAGTAAACTTAATTATATGTACTATGAAGAATGAATACATATAGCACACGGTCCATGGATTCTTCTGGATCTGTTCTTGTAGCTCTTTGATATATATTATATATTTAAGCATGTGTATATTAAAACAGCTCTTTAATACACACATATATATTTACTGGCATCTTGCTGGACCCCGCCTTATACGGGACGCCATCACAGCCTGAACACGGCTCGGTTATTCGTCGCGATCGGCAGCCACATAACAGATATATTTGAATTTATAATGATGATATTTCATAGAGAGTTCGACAACTACTGGGTCCCAAGTTCCAATAGGCCTTTAGGGAAGTAACTTGACGCTTGATCCCAACATCCGCCAGCTATCGCTATATACTAGCAATCCCTGAGCTGGATTTGATTTGATAGGGTTGACTTTTAAACGTGCTTTGTCGCCCACGTAGTTGCTCAGGCTGTAGGCGGTCTTTGGTCGCCTTGATAGCGTCGTTGGGTTTACGCAACCATTTTATACAGAAGTAGGCGTAATCTTACAGCCCAGCTATATAGCGTTGCTTGGTCCACGGCCACTTTTATTTGGCCAAATATTTTATTTCAAGCTATCCTTCATACTGAAAGGCATTTTACTATCCACTGCCCGTGGACGCACCTCATAACCCTGCAACTTGGGCCTCAATCACCTCCACGGTCATGAGTGCATGCCAGGTTTCTTCAATTCATATATTACAGGTTGCTAATTAACTAGTTTTACTGACTACTTAGGCTCTTCTTGTCAACGTGTGCACACAAGTTATTTGGGCACTGCTTATTATTGTATTTGTCGCGAGAGCCTTCTATGTTAGCTTGTTCTGGCGGTGGTATCATATGTACCAGATTAGTATGCCGACAATTGCTAAAAATTGTCGAGTTGAGTTTCTAGCACATAGAATAGCGCTCAACGTGTTTACATCTTATTGCAAAAATTGTATTTATCCGTGTGTGGCACACATAACCTTTCCCTGGTTTCAGGGATTTTTACAAATCTCGGTGTATACACCGTTGCAATGACTTATTATTTAAACGTGCAGAAAATTTATGAGAATTGGAAACTTTGAGCATTACCATTTAAAGGTTCCTCAAAACATTGAATTATATATGTATAGCCTACGTTGATATATATAGACATACAAATATCCACACATGATATTTATACACTCCTATTAACATATTTTATCTACATGTAAACAACCTTATGAGAACTATATTGAACTGGAATTGATTATGGGAAAACGGTTCGGTGGTGCCAAGAGGCTCATCAGACGGCTATAGGCTGCCATGATGTGTTTCGTTATTTATAAATAAAAATGTATACACAGTAGAACATAAATATTTATTTACAACTAAACCTGTGAGCACAACGTTTTCATTCATCCCGGCTTAGCTCAACATTGATGCTAAGTGATACTTCCTCTGCCCGCATGAATATAATGATCGTAGACAAATGCTTTTATCACTATATTGCCTTCTGTAACTAGCAAAGTATGTACACAGCTTCGCCTGTCCATTGTCGATAACCATGCACTTTGTCCCACTACTATCTTGTCGCACGAAGCCGTCGTCGCCATCAAACACTCTTTCGTACACATTTGCCGCATAATCGTCGACGAAAATAGAGTTGCCAGGAATTCGCTGTGTAGAATGACCATTAGGAAAGTGCTTGCTTAAATATAGAGACTGACCTAAATAATATACCGATTGATTTAAATTACAAAAAACCACATTTCATCGCTGGCTAGGGTATCATCAGACGGCTTAATGGCTACCGTTATGTTTTGTCATTTTTATTAATTAAATTCACAATATCATGAATACACAATACAAATATATTAGGATAAAACAAAAAGAATTTATACAATTCATAAAATCAAATGAATTTCCTTTTTTTAATTTTATTCATAATGAATTCCACGGCCACCTGTATTAATCGACGGTTTTGTAGAAGTATGGTGGGCTTTTTGTAAAAAATCCAACCTGACATCGATGAAGTGGCCTGTTTTTTTGCTGACGATCAAATGCCAGAACTTTTGCCTGATAATACGGTATTTTAAGTTTGAGATAAACGTTTAGCACGTATTCTAGTTCCATGCTTCGCGATTAACGCCCATATAATATTGACGAAGCATTTATCTAAATTGCACTTTGCAAGATGTTTCATAATCATCGATCTCATATAATGGTTACTGAACGTATATCCACGATAATGCTCCAGTAAACTTAAAGCACGCCCAACTACAATCTTGTATTGCAAAAAGCGATCGGGGACCGCAATCCATTGTTACGAAACAATCCACGGTTTTGCCATCGATTATTCGCGAACGATATTCAGTCAAATTTCGATTTCGCGTTGCAAAATTTCATTTTGTAGTCGAACTAAATACGCATCTGTTTAAATACGAGCTGAATAGTTCAATAACTCTTCGAAAATATCTCTTTGCACTAGTCAACATTCTTGAAATACATCAACCTAATCGGTTTCAAGTTACAAAACACATTTGCTTGCTCGTAAAGATGTTAGCGGATATGCTTGCGAACCTCTGCTATACCCTTGCACAAATTAGTTTGCGAACAATAGCATTCGTCATCGCGAAAGCAAATACAATTTTTAACAAAATAATTTTTTGCAAAATCAGAATTGGATATAAAATGCTTACGTTTAAGATCAAAACTCTCAAATAGTTTGTTCGCGAACATTAGGGCAAACTATGTTGATAAAGTATATTAAAACGAATGTGATAAGTAATTATATCCTGGCAACTAACGCACAACGTAGTGTTCGCGAACAACAAAACACACTCTTCTGTTCGCGAAAAGTTACGTTTAATATAATTCTGATTAAATCAAATTAAATCTCGCATAATGCAGCCATGTTCGCGAACAACAAAACAGGGTTGTCTGTTCGCGAACAGTGACGTGTTGCATTATTCTAATTAAATTGGATTAAATATCGCACTAGCATAACTTATTCATGTTCACGAACAACAAGCGACACGTGTTGCGCTGCATAGTGTGCATGTTTGTTCGCTAACAAAATTTGAGGTCGGATACTATACTGTTCCGAAATGACAAACCTCAAATTAAAATTCTGTAAAAGTATGTTCAACAACAACTTAACAATTTCATTAAAATGTTCGGTAACACTATTTGTACGCTTTTAAACTCGTGACGCAAATGTTTTTAAACCGTTTGAAGATGGATATAGGATCACCAAAAATGTTCGATTACCGATTTTTTTGGGAATGACAAAAGAGGATTATTGCTGGGCGCATACAAAGTTTAGTCTCGCATAATTAAAGACCACTCGTACTAAGTGTGTGTTAATATAGCATTGATGAGTTGATAAACAAATATCCAAATATGTCGAATAGATAAACCATTTGTGCGCTCCACAAATTTGTCGTTGGTGTCTGTTGCAATTGGTAAAGATGCATCTTGCAATTGGTAAAGATGCATCCCGCTTATTATAAACAATGAGATTGTTCGCACCGCCTGCCGTTGTTGTAGAATACTAATCGATTTATCTTAATTGCTACTTAAAGTATCGATATTAATGTGCTAAAAACTAGAATCGTATTATTATATTGCCTTTTTGAACAAATTTTACATGTCTGAAATTTGAACCTACAACTTCAAAATCAATCTCAAGTACTGTTTGCGTGAGCAATTCACATCTCATGTTATTTATAATCCTTTTAGATGCTAGGAAATGTAAAATCTGTTTTTTTTTGTGTTTACCAACGTATTAGCAACTAATGGACTGAGAATAAATATAGGATTCCTGTCGCTTAGAGTTAATCTGTTTGACGCTACATGCGCACCACTTTTCTTATGAAACTCTGGAAATGATGTCATTAGCTGCAGCTGTGGTGATAAATTTATCTCGGAATCTTGTAGACATTTAATAATTAATCGATTTGACTCTGTTTTGACACTGAATTTGATATTATTATTGAAGCTGTTCAAGATAGAGTGAAACAACTCATTGTTGTAGCACCTGTCGCTTAATGTAAATTTTCATTAGATGCCATTGATAAGAATTTCAACTTGCTCGTCTTGAACATAAATGTATTCATTTGGTAACTCTGTCTCTAACACTTTTACCTTAGTTGCAGAGAGGAGCCGGAAGCACTACTTTTGGTTTGCACAAGTCACAAACGACAATTATCTCATATTTAGTTAATCTTAGAATACTATATTCCTTTTTAAGGCATTAAAATATTATTTAGAATTATTAAACGTAGCGCAAATATATGTAATTATGATGAGAATATAATGTAAATACATCCCACACGAGTATTTTGTACGACTATGGTTGGCATGTATCTCTATTTTGTACTGTAATGAGTATGCATGTATTTCTATTTTGTGCCTATATGATCACGTATGTACCCGTATTTTGTATCCCTATTGCTGGGCATTTACCCTTATTTTGTACTTGTGTGAATACGAGTGCACTGCTACTTATTGCGCAATGGGTAGCCATTTCACGATTATGTGCTTGAACTGATTATTAAACGTATACTGTTTAACTTATTAAACATATACGCAAATATATGTAAATTTGTATTTTGTACGCTTATAGTAAGCATGTATCCGTATTTTGTACTGCAATGAGTACACATGTTCTCTATTTTGTACCTATAGGCGTACGTGTGTTCCTTTATGTTGTATCTCTATGGCGATGCATGTACGCCATTTTGTACTTGTCTAAATACCAGTGCACCACTACTTTTTGCGTTGGGTAGCCATTTCACGGTTAAGTGCTCGAACGCATTATATTTGCACATATTTACTTACATTTTACTATATATAATGGATTTTCGTGCATTTTCTACCATATTTTCATGTATTTCATGCATTTTTCTTATATGTATACTATAACAATGAGTGCTTTATCTCTGTCTTGAACAGCTTCGATAATAATAAAAAATTTAGTGTCGAAACAAGACCAGATCGATTAATTATTAAATATCTTCAAGATGGTGAGACAAAGATAACACCATAGCTGCAGTTAATGACACGATTTCCAGAGTCCCATATGAAAAAGGGGTACGCATGCAGCGTCAAAAGGATTAACTCTACGCGACAGAAAACCCATATTTATTTTTAGGTCATTTATTGCTACCAGGCTACTATACGGTAAAAACAAACCGATTTTACATTTCCTAGCATCTAACAGGATTATAAACACCATGCTGTATGACTTACTTACACAAACAGTACGAGAGATTAACTTTGAAGTTGTAAATTGAAATTTTAGACATGTGGAATTTTTTCGAAATAGTAAGATAATGATGAGATTAGAGTTTCTTAGCAAATTAACATCATGAAATACATCAGCATTGAAAATAAAGCGATTAGAATTCAACAACAACTACCGCAGTGCTACGTTCTTCGATGTTTCGAATAAGTGGATGCAGCTCTGCCAATTGCAACAGACAAATCAACAACAAATTTGCTCAGTGTAAAACCACCGCGAAACCTTGAATGGAGTGCACAAATAATTTATATATTCAACGTATTTGAACATTTGTTTATATCAACTTATCAATACCATATCAACACGGACTAATATTAGTACGGGCGGTCGGTATTTATCGTGGATATACGTACAGCAACCATTATATGGGATCGAGGTTTATGAAGCACCTTGAAACTTGAACCTACAACTTAGATAAATACTTCGCCAACGATATATCGGCGTTAATATTTGAGAAGCATAGAACTAAAATACATGCGCAATGTTTATCTTCAAGACGAATGTGGTGAAAGGCAGGCGGAAGTGGTGGAACTTTATCGTCAGTGCGAAGAAACAGGCGGCTTCATAAATAGCAGATCGGATGTCGAAGAATAGCTCATCATACTTCAACAACAACGTCAAGCAGTGTAGATGGCGATGGAATTTATTGCGACCAAAATGAAAAAATGACATTTATTTGATTATGCATAGTATATATTTTCTTTGTTGCATCTTAATATACTTGCATGTGTAATCATGATATTGTAAATTCATTTAATAAAAAATGAAAACACGCATAACGGTAGCCATTAAGCCGCGTGATGATTCCCTTGGCAGAAATCAAATGTTTATAAAACGTTGGCCATTTTGCAAACTAAACTAGTCTTGTACATGATTTGGTGAATATGGCTCTATATTCTAGCACGCACTTTCCTTATAATGATACTAAAGAACAAGTTGTGGCAACTCTCTTCTCATCGATGATTACGAAGCAAATATATACGAAACAGCATTCAGTGGGGACGACCACTTCACCCTACAAGAAAATAGGTTAGAACATTTCAAGATGTTCGACAAAGTGGCTTATTACCGAGGATGGACAATCAAAGCTGGGTACATAATTTGCGTGGTTACAAAAGGCACTGTAGTGATAACAGCATTTGCCTACGACCATATGGTTCATACGCTGCAGCGAAAGTATCAATTGGTACATCAATTTGGTGCTACGCTGGGTAATGAATGAAAATATTGTAGTTATAGTATTATTTGTAAATAAATATTTATGTATAGTGGAAATATTTCTATTTATAAATAAAATATGAAAAAATGTCATGGCATCGTATAGCCATCTGATGAAGTCCTTGGTACGGCCAAACCGTTTTCTCATTATCCATTACCGTTCAATTTAGTTCTCGTAAGGTTGTTTTCATGTACATAACATATTTGAATATGTGTGTGTAAATATTACATGTGCACGTTTATGTATCTATTATGCTATACATATATACACAACCATGTAAAACCTTCACTTCATAGGAATGTATATATATTATGCGTGTACGTATTCATAAAATTATGTGCAGTAGACATATACCTATACATATATCCGTATAACCAATGCCCATCTTAACACATTAGAAACCAACGTCGGGCCTCGCCGGCGATAGGGGGGGCACAAAATCCCCATTTTCAATCTACTAAGCCTTTTGTGTACGGCTTAATTTCTATATCCTTCAATGTTTGCCAAATTCAAGTCGACACCAGAAATCTAACGCCCGTGGTTTATCGTAATGGGTTTAAGCAGGTCAATAGCTATTTTTATTAGATGCTTCTCGGTTTATCAAATCTCAAAAACAGAATGAATAAAAATAACGTCCAAGCATATGCAACACAACAAACACCGTTAAAACACAACACGCTATACGTAGCGTGCTTGCTATTCCCAATTGAGCATTCAAGGTTTTAGTATGCTCTGAATCCGCTGTATAATAATAAATTTATAATTGTGGTATGTTATGTATTAAATTCTATTAAAGTAATATTAAATACTAAAGCACATTGCCTTTTTAATCTATGTTTTTAATTCAAGGCAGAATTATAGACTAAATATTGTTTAGTCAGTAATTTTCAATAACTGGATTTCAAATGTCCACGATTAGTTTTAACTAGTTCTGCGCGGAATTTCTATTTATACTGCTTTCGTTGCTGAAATAAATATGAAGTAAGTTCGTTCTTAATCACAAAATAGTCAATTGGTTAATCTAAATCTTCATGCCCAGTTCTGTCAGTCAGCATTCCCGCATAACGATGGGCTGCGTTAGCTGAGTTTATCGTCTAACATTTGTTTGGGCGTATGTTGTTAATATTTGCTCGCTTTGCGTTGCTTGTTAAGGAACTGAGCAACTGCTATGGGATAGCTCAGTGGTTTGCGTGCGCCATTTTTACTCATATGATCAGGGTTTAACCCATGGCATAAGTGGGAGTTGCTAAACATTGCACGAGACACAAACTAATTTGGCGCTAAAGGGTTAATAAAAAATTAGTCAATCCAATCGCTTAAATATTTGCCGAGTTACCTTCGTAATGCTACTTTGCTCACTTATTTACTCGAGCTGTATTCTAGCACTGAGTATTAAATTTTAATACTCCTAATGCACAAAATTGCTGACAGAAAGTATTTTTAAAATTAAATTTGGCTCTTAATTATATCATTCGTCCTGAAACGGTACTGTTGTGGCACAAGTCATGTGGCACTTGTACAGTTATTTTATTTCACCGCTGTAATTTAGTGGCACTGCTCTTTAAGAGTGGTACCATTTAAGCTGTGGGATTTATATACAGATATTCTATTATAAACAAGGCTAATTTCAGTCTTTTTCTGGTTCGTTGCGTGTATCTATCAGCCTCAATCGTTCACCAGTAAAATTCAATTTCTATTCATCATCGAAGCTTACCTTGTTGCAGTTTTCTTCTTCATCCGGGTGCTACAAAGTCATTACGAGCGAGATTATTATAAATCTCTTAGCTAATCTTAGCGGCTTTCTTTAAAATTGATTCTGCAATTCCTAGAAACTACATATGAAAATTTTGAGATTTTGTCTAGCACTGAAACTGTGTACCACGTTTTTGAGCTTTGGATTCATATTAATTCATCAAATTTTGCGCAACTGCTTTTATTTCTGGAATAAGAGCCAGTTGTGGTAAATATTTTTATGCAAAGCGCGATTAAAGCTAGGCTAAGTCAATAACAAGCTTTTGTATATTATGTCTGCAGGTTGAACAAGGGAACAAAACCAAGATTCACAATAAATCGCAGCAAATTTCTTAGTTTTATATTTATATTTTATAATTGCTGTGGCTTTACATTGTATTACTTTAAGATTATCTCATATAAAGAGGTAAACTGTTAACCTACAATTTCTGCGACAAATTAAGGTAAATATTGAAATTGAAATGACCTCTGAGTGTCCGGATAGATTTGACTGCAATTTTCTCACGGCATAGCTCGATATATATAAATGAATGCAACAAAACTTGACAACGTGTCACCTTTGGTGAAAAATAAGACTATAAAAATATTTTTTCACACGGAAATCACTCCTTTAGGGAACTCCATATGGTCAATTCGATGCAAATGCTCGCACTCTAAACAACAAATAATGATTTATGCAAGCAAGCAGTATAGCCAGTTTTTAGTTTTCGCGAACAGAAAAGGCATGAATTTCTCAACTGCTTCTAGGGAATTAGCGAATTCGCATACAGAAACCCGTAAACTAAAGTCCTACTAACGTCACGACACACCGGCGTAGCCAGAAGCTTCTGCGCGCAAGGGCACTGAATGTGATAGCAGTGCAGTTTGTGACGTTTCAAATATAAATGGCAACACATTTCTGGTATACTTCAGGAGCACAGATGCTGTATGCCCCTCTTGGCTGCGCCCAAAAGAATAGGGGCCCACACAAGGTCTGGTATCACAACAGTACATCAGTGCGGCAACATGACTGATGTCAGAACAGGTGTAATACATGCACAAGGTCCAAGGTCCCAACGGTAGACATGTTCCAGGAACCAAGGCTTAGGGGATAGCTGGGCCCTCGAGGGAAGCCTTCCGCGGCCGCCAGAGAAAGAGGGGAGGCTGGGATGCGTGTGACCTTGAGCGCCTCGAGCACCGTCTATGCTTTTCAAGACATGCGGTGCCGTCAGGTGGTAGGGTGAATTGTAATCAAGGTGGGTAAGTAGCCCTAGCCCTGTGGGTGGGTTGTCCGGACTTCAAGGGGGTAATCTCTCTACACCCTTATGAGCATGTACGCGACAACAGGACTGGTGGCAACTACAGTATGCGATACAATCCTTTATAATATATCGCAAAGGTCAGCGATATGCTGTTGCAATCGATTTTCATGCAATACAGTTCATCTATATGTTAGCATTGTAATGCTTTAGACAATTTGTGCTCCTTAACTTAAAAATATAATCCCACCAGTACTGTTATCTGCACAGTATACAATTTTGGAATACAACGAAAACATGTTCAAAATGAAATATATATGTCTGCTAATAAATTCTAAAAAGTTATACACAACATTTACATATATATTAAGCATAAGGAACATAGGTATCTGAAAATTATAATAAAAATATTTATAATCAAAAAATAACTAAATTTCAAACCTTTAATGAAAATGTTTCAAATTTTACGTACAAACTGGAGGCCTCGTAGATTATATCGTAGAGCCGACACAGCTTGATTTCTATTGCTGTAGCATTATGTGGTTTTGCACAGGGTAAAAATTGTTTCATGCAAGAACCAAATTTTAGACCTTAGCAAAAACGCATAAAACCCACTTCGGTTTGAGACAGCGAGTTTAAACAAAATTAAGAGTGTTGTTTTAGTGAAACCGTAAAAATTCATTTTGTTTTCAGAATATTACACGAAAGACATGGGGATTGGTGCAAGTTGGCAAGCGACGTCCACATTCTAAAAACTGTCAGAACATTCATTTCATATTCAAAAATTCATTTTCTTCAGAATATTACACGAAAGACATGGGGATTGGTGTAAGTTGGAAAGCGACGTCCACGTTCAAAAAACTGTCAGAATATTCATTTCATATTCAAAAATTCATTTTCTTCAGAATATTACACGAAAGACATGGGGATTGATGTAAGTTGGAAAGCGACGTCCACGTTCTAAAAACTGTCAGAATATTCATTTCATATTCAAAAATTCATTTTCTTCAGAATATTACACGAAATACATGGGGACTGGTGTAAGTTGGAAAGCGACATCCACGTTCTAAAAACTGTCAGAATATTAATTTGATATTCAAAAATTCATTTTTTTCAGAATATTACACGAAAGACATGGGGATTGGTGTAAGTTGGAAAGCGACGTCCACGTTCTAGAAACTGTCATATTGGAATTCAAATCAAACAAGCCGAATTCAAATGATAAAGGCGAAGCCTCGGCATCCTCCTTATTTGCCAAAATTATGAGTCAGGTAGGAGTTGCTCAAATACGGATAGTCTACTGGTGGAACAAAATGAGAGCAATGCTCACCATCAATACATACACATAAAATGTCACCGCTTGATCTAATTTTTGTCTATGCAGGCAGATCTAGTGTTGATGTTTCCTTATACTGCTGCTTTAGCCATAAATATGTGTATAAAACATACATGCTGATAGAGGAAATGTCACCGCTTGATCTAGTTTTTGTCTATGCAGGCAGATCTAGTGTTGATGTGTCTTTGTACTGCTGCTTTAGCCATACATATGTGTATAAAACATACATGCTGATAGAGGAAATGTCACCGCTTGATCTAATTTTTGTCTATGCAGGCAGATCTAGTGTTGATGTTTTTCGTACTGCTGCCTTAGCCATACATATGTGTATAAAACATACATGCTGATAGATGGGTTACCCCCTGACGCTCGTACTCCAACACATATCTCCTCGACAGTTCGTTCAATCTCCCCCCCCCCGCCTATCCGGCAGCACCGCAAGCGCCGAACATACAGGCGCCGAAGGCGCGCTAACCGACCGATCCACCCGCTGGAAAGTCGAAAGCTTTCCGAGGGTCCCGCTACCAATTGAGACCTCGGACTTTTAGCATGTATGGCATAAAAGTTTGGTATTATATGAGGAAGCATATACAAGATGTGTCCAACAATATAGTTAAAATTCCAGGTAGTTTTATTTTGGGGTGCTTAGTTAATTGATGATTATAAATTCTAGCAGTGTTTTTGTAGTTTTATTCACAATGTTTCGAGGCCTGTATAATATTTACGGGTTTCCAGAATTTTAGAGGTAGCTACGTCTGCAAAGATTAACTAATTCAAATCTTAATAGTGCTGTTGAGGATGATCGTTAGTGGTCATTTCGTATTCAGCAACTCTGATTTACCCGATATCCCAAATTTTAGCAATTTCCTACACGGAGGGGGGGCAGATAGCGTACCTGCACCGGGAAAAATTACTCACAGGTAAAAATATTACCTGCAGTTAAGCTAGAATTACTCGCTGCAAGTAGGACAAAATTACTTGCAGGGAAAGCAAATTTTCTGGTGGTAGGGCAAAGTTACCTGCAGGCAGGGAAAAGCATGTAAAACATATTGCTCACAGGTAAAAAGTTAATACCTGCAGTTAAAAAATTTACTCGCTGGTAAACTATGCCTACCCGAGATAAATATTTTACTTGCGAGTAAAAAATTACTCTCGAGTAATATTTTTACTCTTATCCATACTCCAATTTAAGAATGCGAAAGTTGAGCGTAAGGGTAGGGCTAGGATAAAAATTACTCGCAGGTAAAAATTACCTGAGACTAATTTTAAGAATGTGTAGATCTTTATTTGGTAAGATAAAAACCTACTATAAGGGAGCAAGCGCTTGAATATTTATTGTCAAATAAACCTATATATAAACAATTTTAGAAGTATAAATCGGCAAGTGGTGTAATTACGGACTAGACTATACGGTACTAAAATATCTTCTCAATATTTTATTTAAATGCTCGGTTTATGGTCTAAGAATAATTTTAAACTTGCGTCGGCAAAAATCTATAATTGCTATTGTGAAGAAGAAGTACATGGGGTATGTTAGAAGGTTTAATATAAAGCGACCCATTACCGCTAAAGGCGCTGAATCGATCCTGAGTTTATTGCTGGAATACTTCAGTATTCTCGGGAAACCAGCACACGTATCACACGTACAATCTCCAATGTAACAAATAGAATTAACGTTAAAACGCTTTAAAACGTACGATAACAATTGAACAACATATATATATACAAAATACAAATCATACATGCTGACACTCCGACACCTAAGGGATAACCGGTATCGGCGGAGATGGGAGGTCATCTTGGGAGAGGAGATGACCTTGGGGAATGTGCTCCAGTGGGGCGGTTAAAAAAGTTCTCCCGCCTTCCTGAGGAATTCCTTCATTTTTGCCATTTTCATCCCCTTTGTTTGCCGATTTGTATGAAACAAAAGTGCCGTTTTTCACGCCAAACAGGGCTATTATGCAGTTTTGTAAAATATTGTCGTACGTATCCGTTGTAGCTATGTAACCGTTACACATCAAGGAGTTAGTGAGATACTTAGTTATGTTGAAATAAGGTTTTAACATGTTGTTTGAATTCAGATTTATATTGAATTTTAGGTCTCCGGTACTCCTAATGAAGCTCATTTCTCTACTGTTCTTCATTACTTATCCGAAATTGGCAAATGTCATGCTAGTCGCAATATCAGTGCTTCTCAAATATGGGAAGCAGTTGCAGAATTGAATAAAACTTTTACTAAATTTCCGTCGTCTTCGAGCGAATTAGATACTATGCAGCAGACAATTACATCTCCTGTTAGCTCGTATCTCGAGGTGCAGGAAGCTAACAAGTCACTGAAAGATAACTCAATACAACATAGTGGTAACAATAATTTTCTACCAACCCGACTTGCTACTACTGAAAAAGATGGAGATCATGACGAAATATTAATGACTACACATCCAGACCAAATGCAATCTATTCCGGCGTTAAAATGTGCCCTTTGTAAATCAGAAATACATACACAACTTGCTCCACGCAGGACAGTGGAAAATCATATCCCTGTTCAACCTGCCTCATCAGTGACGACGATACCTTTCACGGCCACCTCCAACAACGAACATACTTTTGCGCCATTGACGTCATTCCAGTGTGATCCCCGACCTGTAATTGGTGTGCCCAATAGCCCAGTTCCACCACCGCCGCCACCACCTCCTCCAACGTATTTATGCACATATGCATCACCGACACAAGCACATGACGCAATCTCTCCTGTACTTGTGGAGAACCATTTCTTAGTTCCTCCTCCCCCGCCTCCGCCTTTATCTACAATACGGAATTCGACTAGTGTGAATTCTACGGCTCTACTTTCAC
>JASANE010017182.1:0-88251 GCA_030248225.1 Trileptium ribeirensis
GAATGTTCACCTGTTCGTCCCCAGAATATCTCAGGAGATCCTCCAGCGATTTGCGATGTTTCGAGCTCATTCGAAAGCCCTAAAAATTCTCTACCAAAAAGTACTCGGGGCGTTTTCGGTAAATCCGAACCGTTGGACGGTTACGGGCCGATAAACAGGCCCGAGATCCGTTATTTCCGAATAATCGGAAACTACCGTAATCCATTGATTTCAGCTTACGTTCGCGACCATTAGGCCATAGTTCGCTTGAACCAGGTAAAGTTGATAGTCCTGATTTTGATCACTTTTGCGGTAAGGGCATAGTTCAATCGACCAGTGGCCTCCTATTCCCGGACGGTAGGAAATTTGAAATCTCAATGGGGGAAAACAGGGGCTAATAAACGAATTCCGCTCAGGTTGTCGGCTCCTGGTTAGTTAAGCAATCTCCTACATTCCTCGTCTTTCTAAGTAAATCAAATTATCGAAACCAGTTTCCTCTAGGCTCACTAACACCTTATCCCCGAGTTATGCAAACATGAAAACATATCATGCGACGGCAAGTTATATCAATGACAGAAACATAACAATGATAAAAGGCATGTAGCAATGAACAACACAATTATCGACAACCATGGCACCCTGTTTACCCCCAAAAATTTCGGTGCCTGTAAACCCTGTCTAGCTCGAATTGAGGCACGTTTAAGCAATTTTGACGCCGAAATCGTGTGAGAGACGCGTAACGGGCCGGAACGAGCCTGTTACATATACAGCATTCATATTTCCTGAAGTCAATTAAATAAACAGCTGGCTGCGTAATTTGGAAGTTTAGCTTCAGTAAATTCATGTAAGCTAACTCTCAAATTAAACGGGCCATTGGCAGCGGCTTCGTTTATAGCGGCGCCATAACAAGTTTGTGTGATTATATAAATAGTTATCTAAATTTCGTAATAAGCAAGATAGTGATAACTTTCAGGCAATATGGCAGGCCCCATATGTCGTCGACACTATTCAACGGTCCACGACCACTACAGTAAATAAAAGTAATATTAGTTTAAACTGTGTACTTTTTTCACGCTGGCCATTGAATTGGAGATTCGTAATTTAGAAATGATTTTTTATGAAACACGTGTATACACACAACATTAATAAAAAGTTATATTAGTCATAAAATAGAACAATGCTTTAAATAGCAATAATTTAGAAACCAGATTGTTAAATCTCTAATAGCAAATGTGTACGTTTAACACAAGCAAGTTACTGTGGCTTTAATTGCCTTCTGTATATACTGTTGATGCTTCCTGTTTGCAGCAAATAAGTTGGTGGTATATCAAACAAAAAAGATTTAAGGGTAACATTTTTCCCTGTCCTTTGTGTAGCGCCGATTAGTAAATAGTATTAAATTTTAACAGTATATTGTGTTTACAAATTTATTCTGTTTTTATATTATAATATATAACTTGTTAAGCAACCAACTGTCAAAATTTAATAACGCTTTGATTTGGGGGTCAAATATGATTGCCTTTAAGTTACCTTAATTTACAACGATTTAAATCAGTGTGCTCAGGTAGAAGTCGGCTTATATCGACCGTTCTCGAATGTGTTGGGCCCAATTTAATTTGTCACCAATTATGCAGTTATTTATGCCGAGTTGGCGATAATTGTTACTGCTTAGCATTTCATTCACGAAATAGGCAAAACTTGGTGTGCTAGTGCTATTATATGGTTCTATTCAATTGTGCAGGTTAAAATTTGAGAAGAAATCACATTGTGGAAACACATCAGCAGCCCGAATCGAAACTACATTTTAAAGACACAATTAGTGTCTACCCAAACCACTCGTGAACGCTCGGAAAAAATGACTTTTCCGAGAGCAAGGCGGTTTAAATCGGATAATTTTGAATCGGAAAACTCACATGGATTAGTTCCAGCATCAAAGATTGAAATTTTTACTCCAGGAATCATTGTGGGCACATCTTCTAGTTTACTCATTATTGAAGGCTTGGTTTTTTCGTAAAAGCACCAGTGGCATACTACCTATAGGTTGTCTTAATCTTTGGCGTATAGCAATAGATTGGAATTTTTGATATAAAAACAGTAGTTACATGACGTTTGTTGGAGAACCTGTGCTTTTTACTGTTTCAAAGTACTAACGTCACATCTTAAAGCTATTTTAATCAGGTAATGGACAGGCATATCAAACTATGTCAAAATGGGTTTTCCTAACTTATGTCAACACATTCCTGAACATCTCCTACAGCTTTTGCAACACATGTGTACCTGACAGGTGTAATTGTGTTACCCAAAGTTTTTCATTTGAAGGTTTTTGCAATTGACTGGTGCAAGGCAAGCACCAGTTGTTCAAGGCTAATAAAGCAATACTGTCAAACCAGTTTGCTCTGTCTCAATATCGAACATACTGTATAATCTAGTCAGTATTCATGTTGACAAGGCACAATTACAAAATGACATAATTTCAAAGCAAAAAGCAATATTCGTGTGTCAAATTTTGATTCCAATAAATTCCCTACTGATTTGGATGGTGTACAGTTTGAGACTTAACACTGACAAAATATTGAACCAAAGTAATCAAAACTTTGTGCATCTATATCTCCATAGATATGAACATGTACAAATATATACTTTACATATGTTTATATTAATAATTTTTAATTTAATGCACATATATCATATGCTCTGACGCTCCAAGGTTTCAAGGCTTGGGGCGGCGGTAGCCGGGGTCGGCGGGAGGGAGGTCGTTTCATGGGTTGACACCCTCGAAGAATGGGATAGTGCTGAAAAAGTTGACGACTTATCCTCCGGCCCACCGACGGCTCATTTTTTAGAAAATTTACCTCCCATTATTGTCAATTTTACTTTCTCCAATTTTACCACAATAATTTCAATTAAAAATTTTCAGCGCGCATTGTGCTCTCGCTGTGGAGGGTTGAGGATGCGGAGCAACGATACGTGGGAGGTAGGGTGGTACCCGCAGAGCCTCCGAGGGAGAGAGTCCGAGGACGCAGGGGGTAGCCTCCCCTGAACTCATGCTTCAACATGCATGGTACATATTTATATATCATTGAACCGATACAAATGTGTATGTGCATATTTTATATATCTATGAACAATGTGTATATATTTAAACATTTATATATATCTATATATTATAAATTGTGTACATACAAGAATAAGTATTTATGATAACATATATAAATACACTTTGTATGAGCATTTGCATGTACAGTCTATATACCTCTTTATATATTTACAAATAAATGTACATAGATATATGTAACAGATATAAATATACATATATCGCCAATTTTTAGATAAATAATACATAACAAACCAGATAAACTATAGCCGACTATGCCACCAGCTCGGTTCTAATAAAACTCCCTTGAGTTCAGCTATTTGGTCGGTCGACGATGTTTCGAGTCTCGTCAAGATATTCGAATTTGTGTCGTATAATTTGCGGTTTCGAGTTTATAAAATGCGAAGCTGTTGTATCTCGTCATCATAATAATTGTTTGAGATAGAATAGCTGCTGTACGCATGCATTATTTTAGAAATTTTGTATGTGTGTATGCGTGTATATATTTTATTACGCGGTAATGACCCCTGATTTGACGCAAGAAGAATTTGTATCTTGATGAACAACCTGTTCGGTGTGGTTATTCGTCTATCTCTCAGAATGAATCGGTTGACAGCCGGCTATGAGTACCAGATAGACGTTGTAAACGTATATCCTTTTAGTACTACATTCCTTGGATAGGAATTAAAAGATAGGGAGTTTGAGTGATAAAAATGTGTAATTGGAAGAAGAGAGGAGGAACACGGCAGTGGTCGGAGAACAGGGCCCCCCCCCATTTGCTTAATTATTTAGCCACCGAAATATATTTTGCGAGAAAGCATTGATGGCGGAAAAATAAGTGGGCATCATCCGGATCACCCCTAACCCCTCCCCACCAAATTACCTGAAGAAGAGGCAGCCGTAAGGTAGCATCTCCAACTTTCGGGTAGTGCCAATACGTTTTGAAAGCCCCTAAGCACATGTGGATATGCGTCTCGGTGGCTTTCAAAAGTTTGAGAAGACTGCTGAAATTATCATGCCTTGCTCGGATAATAACATCGTTATGAAGCTGGATTATTCGTACTTTACTAAATATCACCAACAAGTTTCAAACAATTTAGAAGTCGAGTTCGAATTTTACACAGTAATATTTGTTAAATTTCCCTCTTAATTTGATCTGGAAATATTTTGATGTTCTCCGGTATAAATTTTCTATTTGCAATAAAACACAGACCTAGTCGTATTCAATACTTTATTCTATATGTCACAATCATATACGTAAAATGTAGGTTTCTGTCATGTAACCCGCGCAGCCATAGCAATGAACAATTTTCGAAAATAGTAATCTTTTTATGCGCATTGAGTCTACCTACGTTTTTGTTACTCAGTTTGTCATGGACAATATACGTATGTACGAGTGCTGCGGTTGGCTCGCTTTGAGGTTTGATTACTGATACAAAATGGCTCAAGTAGCTAAAGAACAATGCTTGTAGATAATCTATCCCATTTCTATTCACCATGTACCTAAAAATCGACTTAGCGCTGCACGTAGTGCACATTTATGCAATGAGTGTCTACGTTTTTGTTACTCAATTTGTAATAGACAATATACTTATATATGTGTTAGGGTGTTGGCTCGCTTTGAGGTTTGATTACTGATACAAAATGGCTCAAGTAGCTAGATAACAATGCTTGTAGATAATCTATCCCATTTCTATTCACCATGTTACCAAAAAATCGACTTAGCGCTGCACGAAGCGCACATTTATGCATGCATGAAAGGATTAATCAAAATTTAGTATCCTAATTAAAATCAACATTACATTCATTATAACTACATATATATATTTAGAAAGGACAGCATTTATTATTTTATTGTTTATATTATTTATATTACTTTATTATTTTATATATTAAGTATACTTAGCATTTTGACTTGATCAGCAGTAATGTTTTCGCTAAATTAAGAGCGTAGACTTACAAATTCAGGCCCAATTATAAAGAACAAGTACTCAATGAGATGTACTGAGCTCCATCAAGCAGGAAGATCAACGAACATCCAAGTTATGTTATATGTGTTAAATAATCAAATTTGACTTATGCTCATTACACGCTATATATACCAGCTATTCGAGCGTACCATTATAATTCCGATAAAGCCTAGCTATTACGAACGGTACTTGAGACTTCTCCGTCAAAAGTAAGTCATACTAGTTAGTACCAGTGGCCTAACTTTGGTAAGAAAATAAATTGGGACACGTACAATTATTATACTAAAAGGGAAAATGGACTTCCGTTTACTTATATTATATTTTTTTATATACCGTATTCAGAAATGCTGATATTGTAAAGAGCACGTGTCATTGGTTGTTCATAAAACCGTTGAAGCGATGAAAGTTAGGTAAATTTAGAACATGGCAACATTTTATGTTACTGATAAGCAACAGAATTTATGGCGTCGTTGTTTGTCATTGTGACAATTTGATAATCATATAAGCTTACCTTTAAGTTTTATATGAATTGTGTTTGTATTACCCAGCAGCTTTCAGATTTTGTACAACATAATGGAATCATTATTATTTGTATATACCTACGCTTACAAATTTTTAAATCGTACAGCGTTTGAACATTCAGAACATATATCTCATAGGTATCCAAAGTCCTTCGGCTTAGGTAGTTGATTGCTCTGGCGGAGGAGCAGGAGAATTCTGCGGATGGGGTAACCAGAGTTGAATTTGAAATTTTTATAAATTCATAATTTTATCCAATCACGCTAAGTGTTTCACCAGTTCACCATCATTTTTGCTAAATTATTCAACAATCTTCTTTTACATCACTTTTGCCTACTCGTGTCAATATCCCTCAAATTTTCATCGATTTTGGCAATCGACGGCACGGTGATGGGAAAATTGGATGTTTGTGGCCTCAAAGGGGGCTGTGGGAACATGGCTTAAGGGTCCGACCGTAGACTTTTTGAATACCTATTTTTAAGTGCATGTTTTTTCCAGCAGACCAAGCGAACGAAGTTTATGCCACGCTTAAGGCATGTGCAGGTGCATATTATCACTAATTTCATACTGGTAATAGCTATAAAGCAAGTTTGATTACAAGTTGATACAGACAGTACCAGAATGCTGCTCAGAAAGTTTTTATTTTGCTAAAGACACACAATAGTTTATTATATTCTTCCAAACCCCTCAACGTACACTGAGTACGAAATTCAAAATTATTTTAGACATGAAAAGGACAAATATTTTCAAGTGATTTCAGCTTATTCAAGGGTCAAATAACACGACGAAATAAATTTTATCAAGATTTTACATCAAAAAATGATTTACCATCAAAGAAGTCTATTTTAATATAGTTTTTCGAACATTAAAACATGGTTCATTTATTAGCTGCGTTTTTACTTCAAGCTTTGCCACATTAAATAAAACATTTATTTTTTACGACAATAAGCTAACTAACAAGGTTTCGGTGTTTTCTTATAGCTTTATTCATTTATTTTACTCCACCAAATAGATTCGCTTTATGCTCGCTCCGCTGCATAAAAAAATTAACAAATCCAATATTTTAACGTCTTTTGAGTCTATAAAGCGAACGCCACCTTTTGAGGTTTGTAAAATATAATTTGGATGATTTACTAGGCAGCTACATCATATTGCTATTGTATCATTACTGCTATGCAAATATAGTTAAACTCTAGGACGGCCCGGGACACCTCTCCCGAGTAAGAGTATAGGCATACCATATGTTATATAAGCTTAAAATATGCAAAAAAACTAAAAATGTGTATAAAGAGTAGTCGAAATAATTTCAGCAAACACCGCCCTTTCTCATCACAAATTCCTGAATCCGCCACTGCTACCATATTTATTACTCCCTAATAAGACATTGCTAAAACAATTTTAACCTTTGTCCAGATTTTGAAGCAATAAAGTAAGGCACCGCTGTATTGGTTATGCTTATACGATTAACGTTATAAAATATTTCAATTTTTGGTTTCAAAATTAAATATATATCTTTACAGCTGTTCTTTTTCCAAAACCGACTGATTGTCTTTCCAAAATTGTCATTAGGTTACTAAAATTGTCGTTGTAGGAGTTTTTAATGTTAAGTTTTAGCCTCAATAATTAGATGAAACATTTAAGTTTTTGACTGAAAAGAATTAATATATATCTCATATTTACTCAACGGTCCACATCATACTTTAACTCTAAAGAATGAGAGTAAGAGATGATGTATCATACTTCCAGCGCTGAAAAATTAAGCCCTAACGTTAGATTACGTTTTGCTCTTCGTGATTTAATGTATCCGTAATTTTATGCACATCTCAGTTGTCCTGTGTTCCACTGACAGTTGAACTGTCACAGCCTTGTATGGGATTGTCGGTAATACCTAATTATTTGACTGTACAGTGGTTTACACCTTATACGGATGTATAAAAAATTAGAGTCCTAATTTTATTATGTATATTACTTTTGCTTATTTATTTCATTAAATATATATATATATATATGTTTTCGTGTTAAGTATAGCCGAAAGCTGTTCTTATGAAACTTAGTTTTGCTTCGTTGTCTGTTTTTATCAAATAAAACTAAAAAACTAAAATAAAAAATTAAAAAATAGTAAAAATAATAATATTTAAATAATAATTTTACAACTGTGCTCAATTATGGAATAAAAGTATATAAAGATTTGCGTTTTAACTTCAGATTTTGTTTTGTAATGAGCCAATTCTCTAGAATATTAAATAAGTCCTAATTATGGGAGATAAGTTTTGGTAGCGACAAAAAACTACTGATGTAGTCGGCTTCATAATTGGAACATGAAAATTTGTAACTTTAATAATATAATTTGTAATATATATTTTGATAATATTACATAAAATTAGTGATAAAGTCTGCTCGCGCAGCGAGGGTATGATGATGCGGCTAATCCGTGCTCAGTGATTATTCAAGATTCGGAATTCAGCTTTCTGAGTACTTTGTAAATTCTCTTAATTGCAATAATAAAGCGGCAATGCATTAATGGCAACGTGACGGGTATTCTTATCAAGTATCAATATGATCATTTGTTACTTTCATCGATGGTTGAAAAGTCGAAAAAATTTGAAATATACAAATCATATTTTTAAGAAAAATATATTTTGAAGCGTTGGAAGCGTATAGCACGTGCCTCAAGGATGCATACCAATCTAATACAACTTGCATTTATCGTATTCAATAAACTTTGAAAACCAATAGACCCTTAATGGCCTCTGTGTACAACTATAGTGAAAAAATTCTAAATTTGATTATTTTTTTAGATAATTTGCATTTTTAGCTTCCTACAGCGTCCTACAATGAATGTACGAAATAATAGGTTTCAAACGGTAAAAAACCAAAGTGTTCAACAAATAGCCTAATAAACACATCGATCATCCCCAACATACAAGAAACTTTGTTTGTTAAAATTTTGAAAATTCAGCAATTCTGGGGTATTTTTTAAACTTTGGCTTATAGCTGAAAACAGCTGCAGTGACGAAAAGTTGTGGGCTCTTGATGGCGATATCTCACCATTTTTCGAGCCAATGCCTTTGGCAAGATTTATTGACTAAAATATTACAGTACTCAAAATGGTTAAAATAAAAAGTCTTCAAGCCGTATTAGATTTGTGGGATTTTTGGTAGAAAATCATTGGATATAACAAACAAATCTAAGCGCACAAGTACACTATATTACACTGCAAATAAAAGATTTGTGAAAATCTATCGATCCTAGTGAAGATATACGTGCTACAGACGGGCAAAACGAAATTGTCGTGCAATAGTGCGCTATCCGAAGAAATACTGTAATATTTTATATAAACGTACTTCTTGATGTGAGTCAACATTCTGTTTGGTTTTAGTAGTGAAAAAGCTTAATCATAACAGCCTTGGTAGAATAAAACATATGTATATTGACCTGGAAGTCTTGCTATACAACGTAATCTTTTGTTGTAATAATGATTTGCATTTTCCATTTTTTTCTGTGCTTAATCCTGAATTTTTGCACGAGATGTGTATAGTTGTTTGTACTAATGACGCCAATCAATACTATAAACCTTAAGGTTTATTTTCCAGCTTTTTATTTCATATGAATTGTTTTCGTACGCTATTATATTATCGGAATGTTCGGCGTCAGCTTAAAAGTCTAGCACATTGTTTATGGTTTTGACAACAATCCAATAAAATTATATGATTTAATCTCAATATTAACATTGGTCCTGGACATTTACTTGTTAGTGAATTGTTAGTTTTATATGCGGAAATCTTACCCGGACATCTTGGCGACTATTTCGTAATTGGAAGGGTTATTGTAAGTCTAATTCTTGCGGTATAAACCTTTTGTGGCATTTCTCCTACGTTTTATGTCAATACATTCGATTCAAATAAGTAATATTGACAATCGAAATGCAACTTTTCGGCATATCTGATCAACATTCTATAAATTCTGATTGTAGCTGCCAAGTTTGGAGCACAATTTATTGTTTGGATTGCTATCCATTGAATATCTAACATGAAAATAACATTTACATTACTCTGCTGAATATTTCAAGGGCGTCACTCAGTACTATTTTGTTATAAATAGCCAAATACCGGGTAATTGCTCCAGCATCGCGGCTCCAGATAGATCGGCGATTTTTCGCCGCAAATGTTGCCTTGTTGTAATCAACAGGTACTTTTAACCGCCATTGTTTTAATATTCGAAACTGTAAAATACGAACTTTAAAACCCGTTACGATGTTGCAAGAATAAAATAGCCAAAGTAACAGTCGTACTAAACAGAAATAGTTTAGTGAAATCCTTCTAATGATTGCGTTCTGTTTCTGTTTCTTTTAATAAAGCCTCTACTGGCTGCAATCTTGTGTTTTGGAGAGCACCGATTCACTGTGCCAGTCATTATACTATGATCAGCCCCGCGTCCATCGGTAGTCGAGATAAAGAATCAGAACTTAAGAAGATGAGTATTTTCTCTTCAACCCAGGCAATATGTAAACAGGTAAACTTCAGTACGAGCTACTGAAACAACTATATATAGCTTAAAAATATTAGATTCACATGAACAACACGTGTTAAACCTAAAAAGATGAAGTTTAAAATTTCGTAGTTTAGAGTTGAAGTTAATCATTTAACAATAGAATTTATTTGCGTTTCCTGTATGTTTCACAAACTGAAATCGAACCCAATTTTTTTGACTGATAGCAAGCTGCAGTAGAAAGCCGCTGAGCTATGTATAAACTATATTGCTCGATTCCATTCAGGAATCTTCCAAAACCGAGCGTATAGCAAAACACATGCAAACTTACAGCTCGCGACAAACATAGGGAACGTAGCGCCTTGTAATATGTGCTTAGGCTTATTGGAAGTGGTGCGCCTAAAAGGGATAAAGCTTAAAAAATGGGCTTAAATTCACAACTGTTAATAAAAGTTACATTTTCATACATAAAATTGACGAAACATTTTTGAGTGCAAATGCATATGCGATGACTTTGCAGAGTGCTGTTTGAAGTTGGCTATCGATGTCATGGTCGCAGGCAATAATAACCAAGAAATTTGTCAAACTGTTTTCTCATGTTAATGATACATATTGCATTTGCTTTGTAGTAAATTAGATCACCCTATTACCTAGCTATGAATGAAATTATAGAAACGCAATATTTCAATGGAATACCTATTATGGCTCAAGCCCGGATCGACTAAAGTAAATAATTCTATATACACTACTGCATTCGCTCATGAGTTGGTTTTTGTCCAAATACGAATTTATGTGAATGTCGTTTCGGTTCTCCGTCGCTTGGGAATAGTCGAGTATTTTTTTATTTCAAAATTACGAGATTTTTTTCAGATAAAAAGACAAATGAATGTTTGAGCAAATTTCCCAGCTTACATTTACTGCTAAAACTAGATGGAAATGAGGTCTCATCATTTGTTACATTGTAAGCTGTTAGACTGGTTGATCTTAAATAATTTATTAGTGTAGTCTCAAATTTTCTTTTGTCGATAAAATAAGTGCATAAATAAATCAGTGCGGCGAATTAGTTGCAAAGAAATGATTCAATTCATTTCCATCGCATGCGTTTTTTCAAGCAAAAAACTACATGAAAACCGAATTAATCAAAATTTTCCATTACGCCCTCGTAGCTTTGTAGCCATCGATAACCATTTCGTTGAAGACTTAATACTATCTGAGAAATTAGGTAGTGTGCACATAGCATTGATATCATCACTGTAGATTCTAACAAAGACAATACGGTGATCCAACCTAATCAGTATGGCCCAAATTGTGATAGTTTATGGCTTTTTTCCTATAACGAATATTTATAGTTTCGATATATGGTACAATTATATGTTTCGACAAATTTAATACTATTAGCTGTTCGTTTGCCTGTAACTATTTCTTTATTACCTTTTGATTAAAAGCGGAATCTCAGCGGTCCAAACGTTTCCGTTGAACATCTGCCAGAATTAAATTACGCATACTTTGATAAAGCGCCCAATTTGATAAAGCTGTTTATAGTTGTTTCAAAATCAGTGTATAGTTATCTATTTTAATTGCCTTGTATTGACTGTTTCTGTGGAATCATGAGTATATTCTTGATATAGGCTGTCGATATGAAGCAAAAATAAAATTGATAATGAAACTGTCCCAGCGAAGTTTCAGTATCCATAGATATTGTTTAAATTAATTTAGTTTAATTTTAATTTAAGTTAATTTTGTTAATCAAATACTATACGTCCAGACTTTGATAAACAGTACGAGCCAACAAATACTGTTAACTACCATTACGTAATTAAATTTTATTAAGATCATGTTCAAATTCGCCTCTGCTTTAATGTTATCCGTTCAGATCCAATCCGATATAATCGGTTTTAGCCATATTGTATCCATCTATACAAGCAACCCCCCCCCCCCCCCCCCACCCCCCACCACCCCCCCCACCCCCCCCCCGCCCCACCCACCCTCCACCCCCCCGCCCAAAAAAACCAAAACAACAAAAAAATAGCCAAGAGAAAGCCACCACACCCCCACCCAAACCCACCCCCCACAAACAAACACAACGACACACGAAAAATATAAACACGCCTCAATAATATCTTAATACGAACCTACTCTATTACCTAAATATCTCCAAAATACCAACCCACATTACACACGCAATTACAAAGCTCAACCAGCTCAAAGCTCAAATCAATCAGATTTAAGAAAAGCGATTTAAAAACAGATCAAAAGCTCAACAGATACATCCCATCGAAACTAAAATATCCAAAAACACTACACACTTCAAACCAAAACAAAACACGCTTAAACATCAAAGAAAAAGCAACTATAATCTAAATAGCAAATCCAAAATAACACCTTTAAATTTCACACTCTCTCCTCTCTCACGAGAAAATCCACCTTAACATCAATCAATATCACCTACTCAGTCATCAACAAGAAAACAACCATTATATTAATTCAACTTTAGTATTTTAATACATCTTTTAGCAACACAATTCAACAAACAACAAAATAATAATTCAAACTTCCTATACAAACAATTAGCAAGTATACCATCATTACATAAAAAAAAATAGTACACAAATAGAAAAAGTAACCAATCATAATAAAATACAATCACAGAAATATTACCAAACCAACATAATCAAAAACTAAATACATTAATTCAATACCCAAATCAATTTTTACCTCACATACCAAGCACAATAATATACCTATAGAGCATATATCACAATCTCAGAAGCCGCATAGAGAGTCAACTCACGTAGAACGAGTTTTGTAAAAAAATCACCTTCTCTCACACCAGAGACCTATTAACCCAAACCAATTCACATATTCCATTTCTAAGCACAGAGACGAAAGACCGACTAAGTACCTCAGAGAAGTACCAGATCCTCCAGTCCACCGAGTACACCCAAATCCCTTCATTACTATAAAAACACCCCGAGGATCCTTCATCACACACAATATCAACCAAATCAATACCACAACTAAATTACCAGGCAATTCTTATCATCATACATATCCAAACCATATATCAATCTAACAGATAACATTAAACAAACAAATTAACAATCAATAAAATAAACAATAGTAACACTCACTTATCAAACTACATATATTAAACAAAAAACAATTAAAAAAACAAAAAAAACATATATCTATATACAAACTCCACATCAAATCAAATTACATAACACCCTATCAAATATACCAAGTCCACAGAAACACAATACAACAAAAAATAGATAACTATACACAAAACAACATAAACACTATCAACGCTATCAAAATCAATATAACTCAGATCAACAAACAACCACTCAAAATCAAAAAATAAAAAATATACACAAACAACACAATAAAAATTTAAAAACATATAAACCATATATCAAACATAAATACATAGAAAAAACCATAAACACACAAACCATACAATATCACCATCTTAAAAATCTACCAAAAATATCAACATCACACACCTAAATCTCAATAAAACAACAAATATATCAATAACACAGCAAAAAAACCATCATTTTTAAAAAACACACGAAAAAAAAATCATTCAACAACCCCACATATTATCACTATATCACAAAAAAAAAACACAAATTTAAATCAACCACCACAACACACAAAACAAAAAACATCCCAACATAAAAAACATCCAAACACCATTCATCAAAAAAATCCCAAAAATAAAAAAAATATCCACACCCCAACAGCAGAACAAACACACACATAACATTACAAAAACCAACCCGACAAAAACACCAATTAACACAATCCCAACAAAAACACAAATACTCTATAATCACAATATAGCAGAGATCTAGATCTAAACACAAACAAACAAATATCAAAATAAAAAAAAAACAACCAACTCAATTACCCACCATACCAAACACACCCAAACACCAACACACCAAAAATCCAAAATTATAAAATAACAAACACAATAACCCAAACTATCCCCACCACCACCCAAAAAACCCACAACAACCACCCTATTCCCAATAACACACCCAAAAACCAAAACACCAAAATACATAGCCACCCACCCACCACAAAACCATTCCAAAACAACAAAACCAAAACAAAAAAACCAACCAAACAAAAAAACCAAAACACCAAACAAAAAACAAAACACAACAACAAACCACAACAACCAAAAAACAAACCAAAACAAAAAAAAAAAAAAACCCCACAACACCCAAAAAAAAAAAAAAAAAACAAACACCCAAAACAACAACACAACAACACCCAAAAAAAACCAACCCCCAAACCCAACCAACCAACCGATCTGATACAAGCAAATTCCGCACCTGCCGACTAAATTTAGTACAATGTGGTATTACCAGATTTGAGTTGCATAAAATTGTGCATGCTCGATCGAAAGGGATCACCTCGGACGCAGTGTTAACACTTTATAGAATACATGACAAAGCAGGATTTCAGGGTGTACCCCATGAGGCCTCGGAACCACCTCCCAGCCGAGGATCTGGTCCACCCACCCCATTCCTCTGACGGTACCTCCTACCCAGTTGAGGCTCCTCCGTACCCTCTCCCCGCGCCAAAAGCAAAAATCGGCAAAATATGATGCAAATTGGCAAAATTTGGGTTAAAAATAGGTCTTTGTGTGGCAAGAGAAAGGTCGCCAACTTTTTTTCAACACCCCCACCCAAAAACCTCACCCGAACTTCTACCGCCTGAGTTGACCCCCCCATCCGCGGCTACTCCTGAGACCTTGTCAGCATATATGCTCTATAGGTATATAATATTCGTGCTAATCGAACGTAATGTGAACTGAGCAGTCAAACACAAATTGAACTTTGGGTCACATTCGAAATTAAATGTATTTAGTTTTTGATTACATGCTTGGTTTGGCCTCAAATATTGTGATTGTATCTTTATTATACGATTGGTTACCTTTACTTCTATTTGTGTACCTATTATTTTAATTTATGCTCCAAATGATGCCGTATACCTACCCTGCCTACATTAAGTTTACGTATAAAAGCGAAAAGTTTGAAATAATATCAAATATTTTGTTGTTTGAATTGAAATTGTGTTGCTAAAACAAAGATGTAAACTTAAACAAATAACTACAAAGCTTGAAATTCCAAATCATAAATGGTTGTTTTCTAATCCGCCTTGATGAACTGAGTAGAACAGTACGATATTACGATACTGATGCTTCAAAGGTGACGATTTTCTCGTGAGAGAGGCAGAGACCAAAAGCCTGTGACAAATTTAAAGCAGTGTTCTTACTCTTAAACTATTTGCTCAAATTTAGATTATAAGTTGGGCTCAAATTTTTCTCAAATTTTGATTAAAAGTTTTAAAGCGTCGTTTTTGCATTTTTGGTAATTTTGAAAGTGTGAATAGTGTTTAAAATTTCAAGGATATTACTTTAGTCAATAATCGATGGGATGTATTACCTGAAAAAGTTTGAGCTCAAATTTTGATCTCAAGTTTTTAAACATCGCACTTTTCCTTTAAAAATCACCATCAGATTTTGATCAAAATTTGAGCTAATTTTGAGCTGAAGTTTTGAGCTCAAAATTTGACTAAAAAATTTGAACGTGTCAACACGCCTTAAACAATAACCGTTGGGTATTAGGTATAATCATCATAAATTTTACTGGAATATCGGATGGGAAATACTAATAAAATGTTACATTAAACATGAAACAAATGATATGTAATAACCGGTGACGCAGCTGCATGGCGCAACTTCCTAACACCATGCCCATACGACCCCGGCTATCGTAATCTCAAGGGCGGACCGTGATTACAAAATTTTAAACCTGATCTTGGTCAGACCCAAGAAGCTACGCAGCTTAGCAGACCGCAGGCGCGCTTCACGGGGTGTGTTCGGACCCCGCCCGAAAGGTTGCGCACGTGTCTAGTATCGGGTATGATTCCTGAGGTCCCCCAGGGAGGCTAGCACCGACACCTGCTCGCAGGTCATGGAGCCTAGCCGATATTCCCTATCCTAGACTCATCGGAAGTTGTTTAATTCTATTTTAGTGAAATGAGTGGGGAAATAAGATGCGAAAGTGTCCCTATAAATTTGAAGCTCAAGATAAGTTTTCTGATTAAAATTGCGGTATGCTCCGTGTTAGAGCATTGACCTATGTGGCCCCCACAGGGTTCCGACGAGCCCTGAGTGTTTAATGTCGGATCATCAATGGTTTGGCCTGCTTCCTCAATGAATTCTATGCTGGCGCACTGGTGCCTTGACCAGTGGAAATTTAGACTTATCAAAATAGAGGGGATTCCTAGCAAGTTTTGAATATTTGCCACAAATAAATGAAATTTTGCTTGCGTTATCTGGTTATTTCCTCAGAGCGTAAATAGTACTGACAGAAAGCCCTGCTCGCCAGTGCTTGTGACATTCTTGTCCACAAGCCATGACGGGTAGTGCCTGCTCGTCCGAGCTGACAAACCAACAAGAAAGCAGAAGTCCCTAGCGTCTCGGAGTAAAATAAAAGTCTGAACGCAATGATTAGAATGCAAGGTTTATTGTAATAATCAATTCTTTTCCTGGGATGTGTGTTTTCTGAACGTGACTTGAAGCCCAACAATAGCTCGAGGTAGTCGCTTCAGTTCAACATGTTGTGGGGCACACGGCATTAAAACGGGCTGAATGGACGGAGCATGCTGCTTCACGCGCAGGCGTGGACTAGGGGCGGTTATTCCTGCTTCGACTCAATGTCAGCGAGCTGATCAGCTATGCAGTGCGCTACGCAGGGGCCCTAGAGTGTTTCGGAATATCGCTCCTAATCGCAGGTCGCTCTGGGCGACAACTACTTAGGTGGGGCGGAGGGAAAACAATGTTCGGGGCTGACTACGCGAGCTCTACAGCATGGTTGGAACACTGCTCAAAACAACACCGACTATAGAATCTGACGAGGGGCGTCTGATCGTTTATCCTCAAGGTACACTTGCATTAGTGCCTATAACTACTTTCATCCTATTGTATTCGACGACCTTACCTACCTAACGGTACGACTGACCGAACGACAGTGGGTATGGGCTAACTAATCCGGTTTCGTAGCGGTAGGGGCCAGTTGTAACGCGGAACGACTCTAAACGACTCCCTAATCGGTCTC
Organism: Trileptium ribeirensis; assembly: GCA_030248225.1. Lineage (NCBI taxonomy): Eukaryota > Metazoa > Nematoda > Enoplea > Enoplida > Thoracostomopsidae > Trileptium > Trileptium ribeirensis. Next base: position 17,196 of record JASANE010017182.1, read on the forward strand.
TGGGTCGTCCTCTAGAGGCGAGCCTGGTTATTTTAGTTCTAGTTTTGTTTCCCTACTGGTATTTCGTTGGGGGGCAAGTTTTTTACGGGCTGAGAGCATCGAGCTGGGGCATGACTCGACCTCATTTACTACTTAGGGGCCGTTTTCTTTGTTTATTGGGACCGGGGCGATCGGCCTCGTGCGCCTGTGTGTCTGCTCTGCGTTTTCTCGTTGCCTCTCTCTAGCGACACTTTTGCTGTACGCAGTGTCTCAACTGCTGCGCTGTACAGTTGAGTTATCACCGACTTAATAATGAAAGTCGATGTGTTCCTATGGCTGAATGGTTAGAGTGCAAGATTCTGCAGCGGACATAAATTCTCCGTGCAGGATCAACTCACAATACGGGAAAATATAACTGGCTGACACTGAACTGTAGAAAAAGAGAAACTGGGCATACATAGTACATAGCCTAACGGGCACTCATGATAAATAGTGAAACCTGGCTTAACACAGCGATCGACTCGCTCCAAAAAGAAAAAAGGGTTTTGTACTCGCCCGTTTTGGGGCCAAAACGGCCTGGGCGAAGAGGTAAGTTTTCTTTATTTTTAGAAGATCCTACAATTTTGTTTGAAGGCGGGGACACGACGTGTTTCTCCCGCAAAGGTGATATCTAGTGATGGCGCAGGGGCAGGCTTTAATTCTGTTTCCTTTAGACAAGGGTCTCTAGAGAAGACCATTGCGTAGTGCAATGGTGAACACCAGTAAATTTAATCGTTTTAGTCACATAGTTATTTGGAGTCAGAACTGGTGTATCACACTTAAACGATGCACCATCATCACAGATCGAAGTCGGCGGATTTTTGCTCAGCTGGGGGGCGTACTCTCCCAGCTCGTTTTTTGTCAAGTGGGGCCAAGAGGGCACCTAAAGGTACTCCGGTCAGTCGTCCTAATGAGATTGTCGCACAAATGAGATACCTACGACTATTTATTTGCTTCAGAATCGGATTCAAACAACTACGCCGAGACGATTCCTAGACAATACTCCATAAGAACAGCAAACACCTTAGGCTCAAGTCAGTGCGCCTAGAAATTGATCTGTCTTTTGTATTCCCAAATTTGCTTAACTAACGAATAAAGTGAAATTTTGAGGGTTTCCTAAAACCCGACGGAGGCTAGTCCTCCGTCCCTAATCTGCATTTCTGTCCAAGCCCAAACACGGCATGGGCGTTGGACGATCCACTAAGCTATAATTTTGTAAACCATAATAGTAAAAACCATTGAATAAGTCCCTATTCTCTGTGGCACGCCCGTTCCAGAAATTTTACCGTGGTCGGCTCAGGAAAAGTCGTTGATCCTAACTCAAAAGAAGCAAATCATGTAAAACCTGGACGAGAGGCGTCCAGTTTGTTGTGCCTTACCTAAGACCACGGGGAATCAGAAAGACTTCGAATCGGTTAATCAGTCCTCACTACGCTCTGTACGAGTGTGTCCTAGTGCGCCTAACGTCCCCTACGTAGGAACTCGATTTCAGTAATTAATTCCAGGCAAGGTCAGGTGTAGCATTTCAGTGGGGTGAGCCCAAACATGAATGTTCCTTCCTACAGGCAAAGACGTGCTACGATCGGGGTGCTTAAACGAACGGCCTGTTACTCTTCACTGGCAGGGAAAATAAACCCCTGCTGCCGCTACTCCTTCGGTTACTTACGAACGTCGGTCCTCGGGGCAGCACCAGCTGAACCCCCTTCGTGAGGTATATACCTACGCGGAAATCTTTTGTCCATCGAGTCGCCACGAGGTAAAACGAAAAAAGCGAAACAAAACAGAATCGTATGAAAACTACAAAACACCGAAATTCTGCGTCGGAGCCGGTCAGTAAAGTCGACCGAACTCCGCGCTGTCGAAGTCCACCTGATTCCAAGATTCGACGCGTTGGTCGTAACCTCGAAATTTTCGCCTACGATAATGATTTTGTCGCCGTCCAATCGTTGGCGATTTCTTGACGCCCACTTTTTTGGGTTTTCTGTCCAGCGTCCAATTGGGGACACTTCCGGAAAGTTGAATCTTGACGGCTACCGTAAACCGTCGATGTCCTTAAAGAGAGTCGGCTTCAATTAGATTTGCCGACATCAAGTTTTAATCTTCCGAGTACTCGGAAGTTGACCATCTGTGACTTTAACGCCGATTTTCTCATGAAACTTGAGCTTTTAAGCTTGAGTATCCTGTAATTAGCGCCGGATATTCTTTGAAATCAAATCCAACGCCCACGTCTTTAAGACAACATCCGGTCCCAAGATGGTTGAATCGTCACCCAATTCCCTGTAATGTCCTTAAAAGTTGCAATCTGTCCCTTATTTCGGACTGTTTAAACTTCCTGTCTTAATTGGGTCGGCAAACAACGACATTTCCTTTGTGGTCATAATATGCCGCTCGTCGATTTGACTCGATCTCGTTATAGAAGGTGACCCGAGTCGCGAGGACACCCAAAAAATCAAGAGAACCAATTTAAACCAATTTTGATTATGGTTTCTAATTGATCTAGCTGATTTCTACGCGTTCCAGGGGGGAACCAAAGGCAGGAATCAGCCCATTTCGGGGCTCCATGTAGGGCATACTCCAGAGAACTCCTAGTGAGGCGGGGGCCCTGCTCGGAGGCCCCAAAACAAATGGGAAGGCCCTAAACTCACCCCCCCGTCCGTCCTAACTAACGACGTCCAGTCCGTCCGTAAAACTCTAAAATTTAACGAATTTTGTGTGTCGTGTCCTTGTCTGTCCACCCTTATGTCGTGTCCTTATATACATGATACTTACATATCGATATCCATATATACATATATATATCTATAAATACACACATACAAATACACACAATACACACGCACTAGACATAATGGCGTCCTGAGCGACAGAAAGGTCGCTCAGAATAAACACACACGCAAGACACGTCAAACACAACAACAACAACGACGACAAAGAAGAACACCGACCAGAAACGACGGTTAGAGGGAGAACGAGGACAAAAACGAAAGGACAGCGAGGACACGAGGCGGGCGTGGGAAGGGAGGCGGGACAAGGGGAATCCAGTGGGATTTTCGAGGGGCTGGGGTCAGATTCGGTCCCGGGACGGAAAACGGGGTCGATTGATACCAAACACAAAGGGGGTAGACTTAGTAACGGGTCGGAACCCACTCATGGGTTCTGCTATGTGTTAGTATGGGGAGCTTGAGCGGGCTCTCCTGCGTTAACGGATGGGCGGAGCGACGCCCGCCGGGTATCGTTGGACTCACTGTCCAACGGCGATTCGAACGAGGGGTGATATCGCTACTGGGGCGGCAGGAGTAAAAACGGTACTAAAATCGCGGTGATTAGAGAGAGTGATGGCTACGGTGGGGGCGCGTTTGTCGGTCGTCCGGGTTAACGGGGCGGCGGATCGAGACCCGCCGGGTATTTTTGGAAATTTCTCATCGAGACGAATTCAATGAGGGGCGGTTCGCCCATTTTAGAGTGGAGGGAAAAATCTCGATTTGTCGGCGCCCATCAGCAGTTGGCAACAGCTTTCTAGGCACCTTTGAGTGGCTGCAGCGAGTCAGCAAGGATTCGGGCGGAGGTTCGACACATATGGTTGGATTCAACTAGTCACGATGAACAAAACGAGGGGTCGCATGCACCGGTTCGGACGCGGGGTAGAGAAACGAGGATGTCGGGAAGTGGGGCTTGTGTTAGTTACATACTACAATGGGCTGCAGAAACGAAGCGGTTTTGCCTAACTAGTTGTCCACAAGGCACACACACAAATATATACATGTACATATTTTATATATGATAGGTCATAAATATACGGAATGTAACAGTCCGGATTTCACGTTGACAATCCCACCTAGCGTAAGTAGCGATTGTCTCTACGCGTTACAAGCGAAGTTTCTGGTGTTGTCCGGGGCCTCTTTGGATGTCCATCCGAAATTCTCAAAGTGTTCTACCAGCCTGCTCCGGTTATTTTCCGGATCAGGGTACCATAGACGGTGGCGGGCCTTCGCATTAACCCGGCCTACGCCGTCTCTTATGCTTGCAAAGGCTACCAAAAGTGTGACTTTCACTCATTTGGACTTGTTGTTTTCTGTAACCATTACTTGGTGCTTTGCTAAAACCAAGTAAACTTAATGTTTTTGATTTCATTCTTAACCAACGTGTTTTCTCGAACGTGCAGCCAGGGGCCTCCTATTCCCGGACGGTCGTAACCGTCAACCCCATAACACATAGTGCCTGCTAGATGTATTTTCGACTAATTTCACTATACAAGATCAGTTTCCGTCGGCGTGGGGCTCTATTTTCGGTCTTACAGGTCGGTCGAGGCGGCTCATTTCCTCATAATTTGGTCTGATTGTAACACTCATCCCTAACAAATTCGTAAATTACAACGATACAAAATGATCCGTTAATCCAAACGACACTGTTATACAAACGGCACTTTTATACAAAAGAATCCATTAATACAAATTGCACTTTTATACAAAATGTTTCATCATATAAACGACACTTCTATACAAAAGTTTCATTACTACACTCGACACTTCTATACAAAATGCCTTTAGATGTAATCAACACTATCAAATATCGCGATAATCAACAGCTCCGTTAATATAATCGACACTTTTATACAAAATGCTTCATTAATATAATCGACACTTTTATACAAAATGCTTCATTAATATAATCGACACTTTTATACCAAATGCTTCATTAATATAATCGACACTTTTATACAAAATGCTTCATTAATATGCTCGGCACTTTTATACAAAATGTTTCATTAATATAATCGACACTTTTATACAAAAAGTTTCGTTAATATAAACAATACTTTTATACAAAAAGTTTCATTAATATAAACAATACTTTTATACAAAAAGTTTCATTAATATAAACAATACTTTTATATAAAATCTTCCATTATTATAAGCGAATTATTATGAGCGATATTTTATACAAAATGATTGTCTGACACAATGCGACCCTTGTATATGCAACCAGCTATGTACCAACGCGTCCCGATCCAACTTTTGAATGCAAAAGTTCTGAAATGCCCGTGACAGGGCCGAAGCGGCCCTGTTACAATATACCACCCGGCAGAAACCTAAGCATCTTGCCCGATATTATTTATACATATATAGCGTAGATATATAATATTAGGCTGGCAAAATGACACAATCGCATGATGCAATACAATTATTGGTTCATTCGCAATCAACATTGCGTTGGCTTTTATGAAGTTTGATTTTTGTCTGTGTGAGTGAAACACAGAGACTTATTTATCATTTAGGCAGAAAACGTACTATGGTTTGTATTGCGAGAAAGGTCGAATGTGGTCAGCTGTCAACAGTAAGAGAAACTCAGAACAGACACAACAAAAGAGTTCTGACAATAATTACATCCAGTTAGTAGTTTTGACAGCGAGTTGGCCAGTTTCCATTCCTAAGGATTAGCGAGCATTGTGTATGGAATGGTTTGTGGTTTAAATGTTATCCGTTGTGTTTGATACATTAGCTCACAATAGTTATTAATTCGCCTACTACAGTTGTGTTATGCGTAAGTCCGCTTTAGGTCCATCTACCAAGGTTGTTCTTTTGTCAACGTCACGAATTGGCTCGCGTAAAAATTCGGCTTCACATTTTTGCCATTGGTATTCGCATTTATGTTAACGCGAACATGGGCTCTGTGACGTAAGAATGGAATTTGCGTTCGCGTACATTTGTCGATTTTGCATGTTTGTCCGCATTCATCAAATAATATTCTGAATCATATAGCAATGTTCGTTCTAATTGTGTACTATAACATATAAGATGAGCAAAGGCGAATGGTAATCGCGTTTTTACTTACACGCGTTAAATAAAATTCGATGCTAAGTCGTAAAATAGTGACCGCGAACAGCGCCTACATTCGCAAGGGAAAATTGTTGTTTGTTTGCGTTCATCGCTTTTAATATCGTGAACTGACTTGATAAAAGAACAACCCAGGTGTACATAGCTAAGATGGATCACGCATTACTTGGAAGTGTTTCAGAGAAGACAAAGTTTCTCTGTACGTACATTAAATTGCTCAAAGCTAAAGTTCAATACCTGCTACTGGAAGCCCATCAATAGTCTTCTCTTAATGATTATACCAGATTGACGGTGCAGCTTCTAAATGCAGTTTTAAAGCAACTATTGTATAAATTTGAAATTATTTTATTACTAAATTACTTCACTAGCTGTACTTAATAATTTAAAGTGCAGCATAAAATTTATCAACTGAAACTACGCCTACTTAATTCAAAGGTCTCAGCGTAGCGCTTACTAGGAGTGCCAGAGATTAAAATACGTATATGATTCAGTAAAATTGGCATTAAGTTGTTCACTGCCGTCATAAAGCTAAAGGTATAATATCAAACAACAGGTCCCAATTCAAAAATATTCGAATATCTGAAATTTCAAAAATATGCTAATACTACATTTAAAAGTGCACAATTTTCTTCGAGGAGTGAATGAACTTTATATTTTTGTGTAAAAATGTCCACAAATGCGATTTATAAAGCCGCTTTTTGCTCTGTATTGCTGCCCAACCTTGGAATATATAGCTCTGGTACATATCTTTATATATAACACTTAGACATTGAAGTAAAGCTATCAAATATATGTAAAATATTTCAAAATAAAAAAATTGCAGAGGGTGGCAAATTTAAGCAACATGCAAAATATATTATCGTAGTAATACTGATATAAAATTTAAGTGTAAAACTATAATGAATTCATTAATAAAATTCAATTAAGTAAATTTAAAATAATTGTAAAATGAACAAATGACTAAAAATAATCGTTTAATAGATATATATGAATGAGTAAATGAACAATTGAGTAAAAATATATAAATGCGTTAATAAACGAATTAACTTAATATAATATACATACTTAATTAACCAATTAATTAATTAAATTAATTATTTAATTAATTAATTAATTCAGTAAATTCATCAATATTTAAAGCATCAATATTCATTTTAAGTGTGAAGTTTTATTCTAGTATCAATATTCATTAATTCGTTCATTAAATATATACGTTAATTAATGCATCATTTACGATAAGATGCGTGCGCCAGGGCCAAATTATGTCACGCGTCCATTTCAACTAGATCGGGTGAGCTATAGCTTAGCTGGACATATTTTTATAGCTTAGCTAGTCTTAATGTGACAAACAGGGAGCTTAGCTAGGCTCTGCGTGACAAACGAAGCGTCCGGCTGAACTGTCAATTGAGAAATTTTATTTAGTAATGTGTTTAGTGTAACGGCATTTTTTATAGTATTTTCATACTAATTCTAAGTTATATATTTGTTTTAATATATACAATTAAATTAAATAATACAATTTAAGCTGTATGCCGCTTTCGGGTAAAACGTAATGTTCGCGGACTAAATAGTCTCTGGCTTAAGTTATAGGGGTCAGCTCAACGCCTCGTGACAAAAGCACAGTCCGGCTCGACACTCGATGACAAATGCGTAGCCTAGCTAAGCTATTCAAAATTTTGATAGTCGACCTGGACTGTATGCGTGACATAATAGCTAGCCCATTTGGACGTGTGACATAATTAGGACCATGCGCACGCATCTTATTGTAAATGATGCATAATAACTAGTTACGAATGAAATAAAACATACAATTTTGATTTTAACCGCTATTTAATTTGAATTTATGAAGGATATTAATATGTTGTCTGCAAAAAATGGATTGTAACCATAAGCACCAACATGTGCCTGTCTTCATGGTCGTTTTGCTAAACTTAAGTATTCTCTGAATTTTTACACAAAACAACTTCTCCTGAAACCATCTAAGATTCTGCATTGAAACGTTTACACAATCTCATAATAATTTGCTCATATCCTTTATTTTGTAATAGGATCAAAAAAGAAATAATATATAATTCTGAAACTTAGCCTACTTTTTTATGAGCAAATGACTAATGTTTTAAATTTAGACCAATATTAGCACTTTTTATGGTTTATCGTAGACCGAAAGACAATACGGCGTATTCAATTTTTTAACTGTTTCAATCAGTCTTGGTTCGACTGTATCGCTATATACAATTTTATTGATTCAATAAATGCACAAATGGATTAAAAATTGTTGTGCAGTAAAAACAAAGTGGAATAAAATAATATTGACGTTCAAAATGTGCCCCGATAAGTAATTTTTGATAATGATTTCCCAGGGCGATATTGAATTTGAAACTGTTCGACGCAAGCACTGTTGTAATGGTGGTTGTATTGTTTTTTGCTTTATTTCTAGGCATTTTTATATTGGATTGGTGTACGTAAGTGGTCACCAAATGAGAAGAATATTGTAAGCTCGTGGATTTACATATTTTGTAATAGCGATATTAGCAGATTGTAACAATTGCAAAACTTTTTCTTGGGGTTTTTAATGAAACATCACAGACAATGGAACGCGATGAAATCTGGAAGAATTCCTAAATTCTGGAGGCCGATAAGGTATGCCTTAGCAAATTATATGCGGGAAGGATCACTCCTACACAGTCGAATAAGATGGCTACTTTGTTACAACATATACGGATCACTATGAAGTGAACAATGTTATAAGCCACATCAATATGCCAATATCGCTTATATTATTGGCGATAGAAACGCAGTATGCTACCCAAAGGGGTCTTGCGCCGCTACGGGAAAATAGAAAAGGCGGACCTATGGGAACCTCTTTTTCTCAAAAAGTGTGAGGGAAGGGCGCCGACCACACTCCAAGGCTATGCCCCTGCGCTGCGAAACTGAACATACGCAGCTGTCCAAGAAAAGAGTTCACAACGTGTGCATTGATTCGGATTTCTCATTGCTTCTGCAGCACATCATTGCTGTTTAGTCAAACTGTGTAGTGGTTGTACAGAAAGCACGTTGTTGTTGTACTTCTGCAATCAGAGAATTGACAAACAATTCTTGACTAAGTTTGCATTATTTGACAAACTATTGCTTCATAAAGTGATTTGGCAGTCTCATGGGAACCATTAATGCTAAAAATGTGCAGATATTTTTATCAAAATACCCGGGAATTAATGCATCAAAATGTTGGATAATTTTTTATTCCGTGACGTTGAATCTCAAGTATTAACCGTAACAATCCTTGCCAATTCATGTGGACCTGTTCGGACTTCTATTGAGATGGAGCAACTCGGCCCGCAAACGCACCACATTTAATTTAAAAGAAATTGGCGAAATCATATTTATTTAATAAACAAGCTGCTTTTTTCAAAAGACTAAAATCGAGAAAAATAACATCCTGTGACTGATATTTCGCAGCAACGACAGCATAATTATTACAATTGTAATAAAAACAATGTGTTAGCGTAATATTCTACTGGGATTCTTTCATTTAAATCTTAGTGAGGCTTTCCCACGACTTCTCTCGTAATAACGGATTGGCACAAGTAGATCGCGGAATAAACACCTATTTTATATGGTAATGTACAAGGTTGTCATGAGTCTTGTTTGTACGTGTGCTGTTATTCAAGCGCTTTGCTGTGTAGCTCAAAATACCGAGCCGTGCAGCAGCTGTTAGATAGCTTTTTGGCTTGCGTACGTCGCTTGCAACACTACAATTCACGTTTGATTCATGCCCCGCCTCATGGACATATGACAAAACATTGCACGATGCAAACAATTCGAGTATGAAAAAGATTAATTAAACAGAAACGCATCTGGCCATTGCAGTCATACGTTTTACAAACCATTTCTATACCAACCTTTCTATCATGATGTCCAGTATTTGTACTAGCTAGTTACGCCTGCATTCCCATAACGATTGTGTAGCTAACGTTAAAACATAATTGGAATTATAGCTTAATCAGGCTTAACTAAGTGTTTTAAAGGTTAAGTAATGGCTGTATTCGCGAAATCTAGCTAATATCATCAGCTGTTAAAACTGTTGCTTTCGCGAAATCTAGCTAATATCATCAGCTGTTAAAACTGTTGCTTTCGCGAAATCTAGCTAATATCATCAGCTGTTAAAACTGTTGCTTTAAATTAGTTTTTGATCTCAGCTAACAAAAGTCTTTTATCACTGCCTATTATATATAAACATTATTTTTGACGTCTGCATCACTTAGTTATGCAAACATTACAGGAGATTATTCCATCTGGAGATGATTGATTTTTAGTAGACGGTATTGAATACGTCTATTGTAATAGCGGAACCTGAACTACATATAAATGAATCCTTTAAAATCTTTCTGAAAAGAATTACGAATCTGAAATTTAAGTATTTTTTTATACAATCTAGTAAAATTTAATTGTGACAAAATGTTCGAAACTTTGCAAACTGAATTTAAACGGTCATACATGCATAATCTTACACACAGCAGAGATTTAATTTTTAATGTGTGACTTTCTCAATTTTATGTTTTATTGAGCAGGAAAAAACATAGTTCACATTGGTGACAATTAAGTACCTCATATGGTTTTCTACATTTAAAATCCACAGAAATATCAAAATCGTTTCGATCATTTTGAATTTAGTAGATGAAACATACACCATCGCTGGTACACAATGTATTCTATGGTATTGCATTTGTGCGCACACTGGCATTTGATGTTATGGTGTAGACATGTTTCAGGCAAAAAATCCCACCTTCTGGATCCACTATAACGTAAAGGGCACACAAATTCAAAGAAATTTTAAGGTAATTTCAATCTTTCTGCTTTCTTTCTCGAGTCTAAATGTTTCAGCATCTAAAACAGTACGCTAATATATTTCCAACTTCTGACAACGTGAACGTAAAATAATTTGGAAATTTTGTATTTTACTTCATCAAGGTGGTTTGTCTAACAAAACCGGTAGCCTGCAATATAATACAGTTGAATACGATATATATTGTCAACTTATAGGTGCGCAAAAGGATGGTAGAACTCTATCAGAAGCCGGAACCCTGGTTCAGAATGGAAATCAAATTTACACTTGATATTGAAGAGACATGATAGCTGAGCTATGTGTCGTGTTACAATTCATTGCTATACATTGGTGGCAATTTTTGCTGAGCCGAAAACTCATTTATTGAGCCAAAAAATTTTTTGTGAATCTAATTAAACAAACTAAGCGCTTTGATCAGAAAATTCCCGTCTACTGCGAAATTTGGGGTTTTTGCTTGAAGAATAGATGGCAAAAATCAAAACTTCAACCCTGAAACGTAGCAATGTAATAAGAAACCAGGTGTATAACACTGCCAGACATAATTCATAAACGAATGATGGAATTTCGTTTGGATCGTCGGCATCGTAGCTGTCTCTACCTTGGAAATAGAAAAAAGTATTAAAATGCACATCTAAGATTACTACGAAATAGTACAATACGTTAACCCAGTTTTCTATAAAGCTGGGGATTTGATACAAATGTCACGTATTTCCTCGAATTTTGTGCACTAAAAGAGCCCAGCGGTGGCTGGGAATATATATCTGTTTTCTATATCTGTTTTCTATATTGGTATTGGAGTAATCTAGACGATGCGATGTGTAGTTTTAGAGTTTTGACTATTTTCTTTGATCAGTTTATTCATGGAATTTTCCACCAATATATTGTATTAAATTCTTGTCACTCATCCATTAGATGTAGAAAAATATGTACATTGTTTACTTGTGTTAGAGCCGTTGGTCTTACTCCCTTTGGCGGATAAACGAACAAACAATAAGACATTTGTTGACAAACAACCACTAAATAAAATTAGGAATAACAGTATGTGATGAGCTAAGACAAAGACAACTGAGATGCAAGACACAGAAAAAGCTTGCTTATGTAGGTAAACTATACCTATATGCAAATTAGGTTGTAAATACCGGTTCAAGAAATTAGCGTCCTGTTTCTGTTTTCAAATTCTATTCGAATGCAGCTTGAGAACTGGTTCTAAGCTGGAACATAGCCCCCATCGGAAGACCGTAACCACGAATTCAATGAACAGCGTATCGAACTGACTTGTGTATTCGATGATTGTTCGGATTGAATCAGCACAGAGAAGACTTAAGCTGTGGGGGACTTTGATTGCACGGTGGCATCCAATGCTTATGCCGATGAATGTGTTCCAGCGGTCGCTCGATGCAACCAATCGTTGGCTTCGAGAATTGCGTACCGGACGCACCGATGTTTGGTACAACTCAAATCGTTACGTCGAATCTGAGAACGCTTGACCAATGTCTACCGTCCATTACTTAAGAATTTGATCTGGACGTCGTCGGCACTTCCAAGGGTGTGCCTGTTGGTACGTATTTGGGCGCTGGCCACCAGGGGTAACAGAAACTTCACCCAGACTGTCAAGTCAAGTGTATAGATTTCGTGCAATGTTGTTGACGTTTGAGAATCGTCGTGGCTGAAACTTGTTTCGCCCTGTGGCCAGGTGATTGTGATTTCACGCGATCAAGCGAAACAGTGTCATCCTGATATGCGTTGATGATGAGAACGGTTTTCGGTCCCATTCTGATCACTTTGTATGGTCTTTTGTAACGATGCTTGAGGCTGTTGCGCGCTGTTTTGTTTCGAGCCCAAACGAAATTGCTCTTACCGTTCGGAATGTGCGTCATGGGATGCATACATTTTCGATCACGCGGTATCATACCAACGATCTTTTGCGTAGTCGAGCAATGATCCTGCAAGGTGAATGGGATCTCCCAGCGTGATCTGAGTAGCGGCTGCCTAGTTGATTGTGCTTCGAATGCCGAGAAGAACGAGCGTGGAGATTACGGACCCATCGCGGCCTGCGCAGCGTGGGCGTAGGCATTCTTGGGCCTACAGTGGAACGTTCGATAGCGCCGTTTGACTGATGATGATGTGCAGTGGTATATTGCTGTTTGATACCTAACTTAGACTTTAGGTCGTTCCATAAGGATGATTCCGATTACGCTTCTCGATCAGTAACGATGGCTTGAGGAACTCCAAAGGGCGAAATCCATACGTTGACCAGCGCGTCTTCAATTAGACGCTGAAATGTTTCTGACCGGCAACAGTTCCAGCCATGGACAATGCCAATCGGTCATCGTGACAACATTTCGTTTGCTGGCACTAGCGGATCATCCATCGGATCGATTGGTGTCTTTGTGCGGCGATTGATTTTAGAAGCTTAGTAATCGTAGCAAGTTTTGATAATACTGTGAATGTCATTTCTCATACTGGCCAAACATACGAATGGCTAATCATAGCCAACGTATGCTGATAGGCTGCATGCGAGAGGATGTGGAGCGAGGCAAATACGCTTCGTCGGTATAATACCGGCAAGAATGGACGATCCTTGTCGTCGTACAAGATTTGTTTGCCATTGACAGACGACCGTCGGATCGGCGACGTTGTTGTTTGGAAAAATGTTTGCAGATGTCGATCGTCGAGTTGACCAACTATTATGTCGTCTATCGTAGGCATCGCATGAACTGTAGCCACAGCTGTACTCGGAAAGCAGTCGGCGATGAAGTTTTCAGCACCAGCGACGCGCCGAATCGTATGCCGAACTCGGAGATATATGATAGCCATCGGAAATGTTGATGGTTGCAGCTTGTCGCCAAGCAATCTTCACGGTCTTGCAAAGAATGGCGGTCCACGAGTACAATGTAATGCTTAAGCGGGTGCGTGACGGAATCATTGATTGATGTCTCCTCAAAAACGGACTTGAATCGCACCAACAGCTAGGAGACAAAAAATTCTTGAATCGACGGCATTGTACGGCAGAAGGTTGAACGCCAGATAGCTGTTATTTATCTCCGTTGTTGTTGCACCAGCGGTTGGCGTAACGGCTTGTCGAAATGCGTTGTCACCGCAGTTGACTGTCAATTTGTGTGCTCGTAAGAAATCATGGCTCAACATCCATTGACCTACGTCGGGAATGATAAATCACCATCGATATCATTTGTTAGCGCCATCGATCCGGAATTGTAGTGTCTGAAAAACGTAGGTTTTGATCGGTGTGGTTTTCGTGTCGTGAGGCGCTTGCTGTTCGAATCAGTTGATGTTAGCAAAGCGTTTTCCGTTAGCAAACTTCTGTTACTGCCCGTATCGATAAGCGTAATGTCGATTGGTTTCGCAGCAATGCGAATCGAAATTTAACCCCGTCATGTGCAGCTGAAATGACGAAACGTTCCCCGTTTTCTTAATATCGGCGGGAAAATTTGCAGTGATTGCGACTTTTGTTCGCTTGGTCGCTAACCTTGTGATAGTATCAGTGCGCACCGTTTTGCTGGAATCCACGAGACTGTGATCTGGACCGTTGACGGAAATGACGATTAGAGCTAGGATCGGTGTTACGATTTCAGCTTCGATTTCGTCTGCCTCGAATCTGCAATTGTTTGAACATTTCGTCCATGCAACGTATCATTTGTTCCATCTAGCAGCACTGTAATCGTTGTGATCGACCATACTGCAGCTTATCCCACGGAGAATCACCTGTTTCATCACACCATCGGCTAGGGCTGTTTCCGCCAATTTGTCGGTCGAGAGTTCTAATAATGAGGTCAGAATGATGCCAGCATATTCCGATAACATTTCGAGGAATGGAAGCCGAACGAGGTCGTTGTCGTTGGGTGCAAGCCGTTGTAGTTGTCTCAGCGCGACAGAAGTTTTCCGTTCTCCGACTTGTTTTTCTGCCAACAATTGTCCGAGTTGTCGTTCTGGCTGTCAGGAAAGCTACCACGTTTCATGTGGTAAATATCTTTAACGTTGATTCCACTTTCGAGGATGATGTCTGTGGGCAGCACTTGTAACAAGCTGTTAAGCTTCGTTTACTCTATAAAGTCGCCAAGGATTCATTACACTTGATCGAACCATATGCCAGCGGCTATTTCGAAAAATTCCAGCAACTTTATCAATTTGACATCCTCAGGTGTTGATTGTTGCGTGGCATTTATTGACTGCAGAAGTAGTTGTGCGGTTGTGGATACCGCATGTTCGTTCTCCGTACTGAGCAGAACTACAATGTCTTTCATTTTGAAATTTGCTTCGTCTTAGTGGAGCGTCGAGAGAACATAAACCATTTCTGCCTTGCGAAAGTCAAACCATTAGACTGGTGCAGCGGCCCAGGAAATGAGTAGCAATAAGCGAATGGCGTTAGCAGTTGGTTGATAGCTACACATCAAAACTATCAATTCATGCTTGACTAGATCGGACGCTTTTACATGTCAAGATCCGGCGATTGCGGCACCGTTGCAGTTGCCAAACGAAAAGCGATTAGCTCGGTTTGATAGCGGCTGATGGAGCGTGGCTTGTTGTCGCTGAAAACCGAAGGGCTCAGAAGACAACGATGTAGCTGATCGTCATTAACCATTGTTAAGTTCGCGTGCGAGTGGCTCCACGTCGTTTTGCCCGTGGTGCCGCCTATTGAGCAGTTGCTAAACTTTATAGTTCTTGAAATAGTCATTTAGCTATCCGCACTGGACGCTCTATTCCAGAAACCTCAGTGACGAATTTATCATCATCGTTTTCTGTGACAGTGTACACTAGTGTCCACGACAGACTCATGGTTAACACTCAATGCTGTTGTCCTTTCCTTGCTCCGGTGGAAAACCCGATGATCGCTTTGCGTGTTGTTTTTTTGTTGACACCGTTTTTTGGCACATATTGATTTTGTCCATGAATTGTTTGCTCGTTGACACGTTAGGTTGGCACCGATTGAGTTAGCCTGCAAATCGTTTGCGCATTGACACCATTGTTTGGTACCGATTTATTTGGTTCACGAATTGTTTGCGCATTGACACCGTTGTTTGGTACCGATTGATTTCGTCCACGAATTGTTGACACCGTTGTATGGCAGTGATTGACTTGGGGTACCGTTGCTGTTGTTGCCGAAACGCAGTCAGCATTCCGATGAATCGACGCATGTACCATCGAGTCTGATGCGCCGATGTTAAATACAGTGGTTGCAGAAATAGTAGTTTAACTGTTCGCGCCGGACGGTCTATTGCTGAAACCACTGTGTCGCATCGGTTGTCTGTGATTTTATTTCAAATTGTTTGCGCACTGACACCATTGTTTGGCACCGATTTATTTGGTTCACGAATTGTTTGCGCATTGACACCGTTGTTTGCTACCGATTGATTTCGTCCACGAAGTAAAAATTGATTTTTTTCGCTAAAGCAATGCTTAACTTTGGGGTGTGAATGTGTAGCAGAATGTTTAGCACTTTTTCTGCGAATTTACAACAATAACGGTATCTGAAGAACCCACCATTTGCTGACATCTATGTATATTATTTTTAATACCGTGAAATAATGGTAAACCGAAAAAAGCTGTACTGCATCTACAAAAAATTTGGAGAATGTTGATTCGTCGAATACAAATGGTAATTTAAATCTGCCTAATAAACTAGAACTTCGACTGCCATGCTTTGTCGCAGCTCAGGCCAGTTTTCAAATTTGCAGCCAACTACCGGTGAACATGTATTTTGTTTATCGACGCTCAAGGCGGCAGCAAGCGAGGGTAGACAAGGCCGGCCTCCAAGTTTCCCCCACAATTTGCGTCTATCTCTGCCCCCACTTCTAATTAGCGAGTCCTATCGACATCTGGCTAGACTTTTGATTGTCTAAAAGCTGTATATTATACCTACCGATTTGTTTGCCCAACAAGCCATTACTATAGCAGGCTATACCCGTAAAACTATAATAGAACCAGACAAATAACAATTAATTTATATTTTGTGAGCAAACGTAAGAACATTACCTTTTTTAACAAAGTTTTTTCCTCGAAATAAGGTCATTCTCATTTGTTTTGTTCTAGAGTATTTTTTACAAACCATAATTAACTAATTTACAATGCAGCCAAACAAATACCGCAATTTTTAACGAAATTACTGTTGTCGCTGTCAGAGGAGCTACAATGTTTGAAGTGTTTTACACACAGCAGTGGGCGGCTCGATACTTTGCTCTGGCTTTTACCAATCTGCTTTTTATAAGATTTTGTTTAAAATACTGAACAACACACTTTTGTGTTCTTGATCTGTTATTCAGGCAGGCATGGACGTGACTCACCTAAGAGCGACCCACGACGCACCTTAAGAACAAGATTTTGTGGGACAAAATATCTTTATACATAAGTAAAGTTTTAAATGTGTTCCAAACTACCGTTTTTGTTCAGTGTTTTACCATACACACTTCTGACAAATTATTTTGGTCGGTTGGAAACGAATCAATCTAGGTAGGTATAAACATCAGTACAATCTGTTAACTGTTACTTAAAAGATAGTCTTAATAATTGTGTATAATTGTTGTAATAATAAACAACGGCGCCTGCGCTAAACTCGCCAAAGGATAAATATTAAGGTCTATCGCCTTTAAATCCTGCGTAGATATCATATTCAACCTATAAAACCAAAATGCTTGAAGGCGTCGTTTTCACATGCTCAGAGATTGGAATATGGCCACATGAATGAAACATGAGTAAAAAATTGATTTTTACTAAAATAAATTTTACAATTTTATCGAATTTAACTTCCTCCTGATATGGTGGCAACCATGATGTACGCACCTAAAATGGCCTCACACATTATTCCATATATGCTAGCAAATATATTTAGTATTCAGTTTTTTTATTTTAGAATCGACTCTGATGAAAGCAGGTGCACGGTGAAATGAACACTAAACTTCCGAACGTTATACAATGTAGTAATCGAATATAACTTTCGTTTCCACATTTTGTGCTATGTAGAAAACATCCATGTTATTATGTCAAGTTCCTATGGGTTATCATAGCAAAACCCACTAACTTTATCATATCTGGGCAAGAGTATTCAAATTAATACTGCGTAATGCACAAGCTTTGTCATAATTTTTGGAAATATATAATACACTACTAAAATTCAGCTGAATTTGTGCCTAAATAAGAATTTTGGGATTTGTTGTAATACTAGTTTTTTATAAATCAACATATCTCGAAAATGCAAACGAGTTTTTTTAATTCATACAAATGGTGTTTACATATAGCCCCGATGTAAACTGTTGTTTGAAACATTTAGCGCCTACTCAATCTATCGTTAGGGCATCTTGTTTGACAAAAAAACTGCTAATATTTGACAAAACCAGTTATTGATTACTTTATTGTTAATACAGTATGGGAAATGATTTTAAATTTCAAGAATATATGCATTGATCTATATACTCATTGTCTGTTTATTTCTTGTGTATTTTAGGGGACTTTAATCAAATACATAAAGTGTTCGAGAAGAACCACAAAGTGAAATGTTACCCTAAGTTGACCCATGGCAACGGGACCCACGACCCACTATCTGTGACTCATGATCCACGATGACCACTGAAAAAGGCGACTCACGTGACCCACGATCCATGAACCCACCTACCATTCCTGTGTACACGTACATGGTTAGTCCGTATCGTTTCATCAAAACCTATTTCATCAAAAATAGTCGCAATACCTAATTTTAGCCAGAGATCCCATGTGAGCCGTTTATTGTTTCAGATAAAAACAAATTAACAACACACAAAGTGTTGTTAAAAACAAATTAACAACACACAAAGTGTTGACGCCGCTTACCTTTTGCTTGATAAATCAAATCTACTTTATGATTAATGATTTAAAATTAATAAATGATTTTGACGATGCCTCATTTTCCGTTTTTAGTAGTTGCTACGCTGGAACCGTTTTGTTATAACTATGTGGGTGCAGTAGAGCTTGAAATTTTTCACCTGTACAATATAATAATATTATTAACTGTTGCTAGCTAGTTCATAAGTGATAAACTAGACAAAACAGTTTTCTATAAATTAGATAACTATAGCGAACAGTACAGTTTGTACGTGTATTCGTAATCTCATGAATATCTTAGGAGAGCATTATCATGGGCCTCGTGAGCTTTGACTTTAGATAATTTCGTATACGTAGTTACAACACATCTGTAAAGTATATACTTCAAAATAATGCAACCACAAAATGTTGAATTAAGTTTTGGTCGGACCTAGGTTATTTCCCATCTCAAGATTAAAATCTATTTTTACTTTAACGGACCAAGTTTGTTTTAAATTACACTCTTATTGGGGAATGAATTTCTTATTCGACATTCGACATTTAGAGCATATACATAATAACTGTATGAGAAAATCAAGATGACCACCTGCTGTATCAAGAAACCGTCGCAGTCTTATCTGTGACGCCCTTCTGTTCGCTTGTAAATGCCATCGTAGATCGTAGTTGATTAATTACCACTCCGGTGCACGCCTTAACATAGCTGACCACATGACGTATTCCAAACATTACCTTGAATCGCTCACTATCATCCATCTTAGTTCTAGGCCCACCGAAGCCAAACCGCTCTCTATTTCAGCCATATCAAGGCTTCAGTGCATTCCCGAATGGGAAAAGTTTAGATCACCCCTTAACTTTGAGGAACCAAACTCAGATCCCAGGGTCATGGCCAATTTGTCAAACTTTAAGACACATATTTTAAAGCAGTATTAATCGGGCTATCTTTCTAGATTTTGCTGCATTGTACTACAGCATGCAAATACCCTGCTGTAGTGTTGGGAGAATCTTAGGAATATAGACATCTATCAAAATTGCAGGGCATGGATACTGTCGCTGTGGTCCTTTAGAAGTTTCCCTCCAGGAACATAGCAATTGACTTTAGTGGTTCAACAACCTACTAACAATAAATTAATGGTTTAGAAAGGCAATGCGGTTCGAATGATACACAAAATTGCACATAAATAAATAAATGTTTCGAATGTTTTCGGTACCAATAGCCATGGGGACCATTGGTAACCCAGAAAATCAACAAATTTGTTATCATAGATGTGGTTTGGATGATATTTTCTGAACGAATTGCGTTGAACGGCACTAAGATTACCACTGATCTTTGAAACTGGTTGATGATTTTCGAGCTGGTGCATAATCCAAAAAATCCGTTACTCTTAGAAACAGTACTCTTGACCGGGCCAAAATAGGAAACCGCTCTTATAAACCAAGTTTACTAAAATTTGAGCCAACATTGAGTGATTGTCAAATAAAGCTGGAATTCGATAATAATAAATTACGTTTAGTGAATTTGGCGCATTGCATTATTGAATGTATTTGTAACAAGCTGATTGGCCCGATTCATGTTTATTGCACAGTGAATTCTAATGGATAGAGCATTCGAATTGCGTCCAGCAAGTGGCTAGTGTTGCAACACAACTCGTGTGATCGATATTTATACAAGAGCTGGTGCAAGTTCTGATACATTGTACTACTTCACTTCCAAAATTGGTTATTTTCCTGAGACATGTTACCTTTCAACGACGTCGTACCTGCAACGGAACTAACATATTTCAATATCACATAGATTAGAAGTACTGTTGGTTATACATACAAAGCCAGCCGATGAGTCGAAATATGTTTCTTACAAACATGGTTATTCTTGTCAAAGCCGTCAGGTTGTGACATTGTTTTTAACATTTTTTACACTTTGAATTAAAAGCTCGAACTTCGTTGCACAGTTTTAGAGTAGTCTTATTTCAGTACTTCTGAAAATTCGACCGCTGGAGTCCGCCCATCAATCGAATTTGCATGCACGACCACATTAAAACCGAAATATTTAAGTATGCAGATCAACAGCTTTTATAAGTGTTACGATTTCAAACTTACAGTGCTCATAAAGAATTGCGTCTGTCAGTTTTATACGTTTACCTAGAAACTACAATGGGCAATGCGGAATGACAACCTTTGAGTTCATGATCTCATTTTTCGGCTGTATTGATTTTGGTAATTCTAACTACCATTTTCCCAACTACCATTGGGCTTATTGCACTTAAATTAAAAAATACATATTTGTCACCAAAGCTACAGCTTTATAGAAAAAACCATACATGCTCATACGTGGCGGGACTGGGGCGATTATCGCCTGAGGATCGGAATCCATCCTTGGGGCCTCGCCGATCTCTCTCGATGGTAACCTGACTGCCCTGAGGCTTCGTGCCGCCTCCCCCCCACCTTCCAAGGCCATGAGAAATTTTGACGATGCAAAAATAGCAGAGGAATGGGTAAACACTGAACGTTGTGCTTGTACTATTTTTGCCTATGTCCAAGTTGAATATTGCGACGCCCACGGTCCAAACGAATTTCTATTGGTTTCTGAATTATATTAAGTTGCTAGTATAAAGGCAATTTATTACATAACTAGACATTAATATTCTTATAGTTTTGTTTTGCTGTTTTTTCTATAGAATATGGCGGCTTTATAACTGCTGTGAACCCGGGCAGGAATAGCTCATTTGATAGTACAACTGCTTGCTTATCTAAAGTCGTGAGGTAGTGAGTTTGAATCACGCCACGTCCTAACTTTTCAACTGTGAGCTTTCACATCCTTTTGCCGTCAAGCACATATCTATGGACACAGATGAAAAATGTGTTATCTAACAGTTTCAGATAAGTCCAATTTTTAAGATAACTGGAATGAGAAGTCCTATGGGATTAATATAAAAGATAAAGTTGTTAAACATCCGTCTGATTTGTTTTGCACATATCAACATCTAATATGCACGCAGAAATTGGCTACGATAAATATAAGCGTCAATTCTGAGCAAAAATGTCAACGAAGAGATGCTACCAACATTTCAAAACAAAATCAGTAGTCGTGGAGCCATACTCAAGACAGCAGATAAAATGAAACTTCCGATTGTGATCAGAACACCAGCTTTACTGGAGTTAACAATCTGTTTTAAAACTAGCAATAGATACTGGCAATTTATCCGACACTCGGCCAGTGACGAGCGGAACTACTGATCCGAAAAAATTTCCAGACTTTTGCATCATAACAATTTTTGCTGCAAAACGTTTGACTGGGCCAGTAAACTATTTCAGGGAACTTGGAGTTTTTGCCAAATCCAATGTCTTGATATCGTGTATATATATTAGAAGTGCGAATAGCTCAAACGTTATAATTTTCAAACGCAAGTTTGATTCTCCGTCTTCAAATGCCAAACTTTGAGCTTCGTTTCGCGTCAGTAATACATATCCGTAACTTTTTCCAATCACCAATTTCGCTAAGTAACCGAGGGCAGCTGTTGGACATGAAAATATTGCAATGCCAAATGTGATGTAGCTCTGGTATTTTTGTGCACAGAATGGCAGAAATTGGAAAAATGCTGCATCCTGACGGGTGTGACAAAAGCAACTGCGAACAACGTAGTATGACAACCAAATTATGATATAAGACAAAAGTTGAGCACTCAAGCAATAACTAAAAGTGTCACATTGAAAATTGAGTTTCAAAATAACGTCTTTAGTTATCATTAATATTATTTTTAGTTTTATCGTTAGCTTCGAATTCATTGAAGTGTGACTGTTGCCGTCTTACAATGTGCATATGTTTTCACACAAAATGATATCTCTAACGTGGAAGGACACTTGCATTGTATTTGACTCTCAGCAAACTTTTAAAACTAACAATAGTTGCATTTTTCTGATGTTGGCTTAAAGTTAAATATCTGGGACCCAAAACGATAGAACATTATAATTTTCCAGTTTAGCTAAAATATGTGCACCACATTTATTTTTTGGCAGATTCCAAATCTGCAATTTATTCTACGCTAGCCCCACCCTTTTCCATAGTGTATTCACTCAAAATTTGAGTAGCGATTAATTTCATTAAAGTCTAAGAAAAATTAATTATATTGTTTTATGTCCCGATATTTAACAGGTCTTATAATGTTAAGTCAGGACTAGAGTGAACGGTTTCCTGGAGGTATTCCAATAAAATTACATAAGAAGTTTAGAGCGGAATTGCAACACACGAATATATATTGTATTGTAGAAAGCCATTTGTTTAATTGTCCTTGTCCTACTTCCGACATTAATAATCCACTTTACATTATGTCATGGAGTCCGTTTGAATGTTTTTAATTTAATTTTCCTTTCGCTCATGCGTCACAAATGCATGTTTCAGATGATGTAAAAAAGTGTTTTATATTTTAGATATACTATTGGTTTTAAACAAAACATAATTTACTGATTGTGATAGGTTTGATGGGCCAGCGTTGTTTCCGCACTTTTGAGCAATTTGATTGAATACAAAAATGTGCAACAATTGAAGAATTGATTGCATAATTTAACATTTGTTACCTGTGCGATAGGAACAGTGAGACCGTGACCTGGCTGGCGACACACAGCCTTCGAAAGCAACAAAAAGCTGAAGAATGTCACACCAGAAGAGTTGATTATGATCGACTGTTGATTACACATTCAGTCTAAACCTTATTTGAGACAGTGCCGTTATTTATCGCTTCTGCATTCAGGGGTGAAGTATGATGCTTAAAAGTGTGAGGGTGCTGGCGAAAACTGGTGAGACCGCCCTACGGTGGTCGCTTTTGGTAGAAAGGTGGTTGGGGGGCAGGCCCCTCTTCCCTTATTGCCGCCCTATATATGGGCAGTTGTTGAGAAGATTTTTATCTTATAGGTTTAATATGTGGACATTGTACTTTTAGCAAGCTGTGCGAAAGTCGACACGTCTGGGCTAAAATATTACGATATATTGGATTCCATGGGTGCAACCTATTATATTTTGCAAGAATTTATTTTGATCCCTATGGTTCCTGACCTCTTAAGATATACATGGCTGAATTAATCATACAATAAGTTGTAAGCAACGATGCTTATGATTCAGCAATCACTAGAGGTATACGTGGCTACATTGTACAATGAACGAAACTTGAAATTGATATTTTGATGCTTTCAACTATAATTAGCAAAAATAATAACTCCACCTTGTAATTTTGACACACAATATGGCATTCATTATTCAGGTGCTATATCTATCTCCCAAAATTTCATATCACCGCTTACAAGTCAGGAATGACTTCGGGAATATTAGTTTCATTTTCATTTGAAAATAATATTTTCATTGGATATACATGTGTTTCTGTGTACAAATCCAGGTAAAAGCGTATAACAAGTTCTTGAATTTGGCTTCTGAGTTATATTTTAACTCAGTCCGGTCAGCCGAACTTGTATATTTCTGTGAATATTAACCACATTTCTATTTAGAAAACACGAAATTACAACATTCGTGTAAAAAAATGGAAGATATGAACATTTCTCGTAGTTTAATGTTAACCAAATCTACATCGCTGGAATATTACGCCATTATTCCTAATGGTATTACCACGCTAACTTCACAAATTTTGTGAGAATAGGTTGAATTTTCATGTTTTTTGGAAGGTAGATTGCACGCTCTAGTTTGGCGCACGTAGATCGATCTGCTCAAAGTTTTGTAAGGGTTTGTTCAAACCCTCCAATGATAAGTTGACGAGTATTGCGAGAGTTGGAAACGAGACGGTCTTGCAACTGGCTGCGTATTGTGCGCCACTTTCGAGCACCGCGTGAGTAATGCAGGAACTTGTTAATGGTGATGTTAGCACAAAGAACAGCAAGACGAATCTTCAGAATTATGGACACAGTTGTAAATGTTCATAGGGCTTGTGCGCAAGTGTATTTAAGGAACATACCCGCTTACATACCATGGTCGGCTTATTTGTGACATCAGTTGCAGTGTGCATCCGCTAAAGAATAGTATAATTTTAACTCTAGGGCTTAGAATTGGTCTTAGCGTCTTGGTGTAATGGTACATTCTAGACATTGACCGTGAGACCTTGACCTATTATAAATTACAGTCTTTCAAAACGGTAATCGAAAATATTTGTTTGACTAATATACTAGGCCAAGTGATCCCCGACTCTTCCGCTTTAGTGCGAACGTTAATGTTGCCGATTCTCAGTTAATAATGCTCCAAAATTTTGCATGGCAAAAAAATAATGGCAAAACGCGTGAAAGTATGCTAAACTCAACTGGAAAGGCACTCGGAATTATATGTATTTTATAAAATTATTATTGCTTCCTCATTCCAGTATTTGGAGTCATAATTAGTTCAAGGTGTCAACCATTGTAAATATAGCCTTACAATGGTATGGAATTTTATTCATATCAACAAGTGTTCCGAACCCAATATTTAAATAGAAATTATCTTACATAGTACGCGGACATAGCAAGAACATCTTACTTATGGTAGGATAATATAAGCCACAAGTATAGCCAATATATCGGCACTTAGCTGTGTTTTCAATGCGGTACACTGGGCGTAGATTATTGTCCTCAGTAGCCTTAAGCATGACGTGCTGAGCATTAAACTGTACATGTCCAGTTCTGGAATGGTATACTTCTAGCATGTCGAATTTGGTTATTAAATACCCCAAAACCACTTAAATTCAGTATTGAAACAATCCGACCCGATAAGGAATTCGTGCTGGAATCAAATTAAATCTTGGAAAATTATATGAAATATATATAGGTTTTTAAAATGGCGTTATTATAGCAAACATTACGGTCCTCTCATTGCTACACTCAATACTATATCAGTACTTAGACATTTATACAAGACAGTATTATTATGTAAAACGGTACAAATATGTAGTCAAAAATTTACTGTGAGATATCTATAAAATTCGTGTTTTTGTTTACCCGTATTGAACATCATAGCACCGGCTTTAGCAAACAAGGAACAGTCTTGGCGGCGTATTCTTGTATATTAGATGTAGTAGCGGTTTTCGGCAAAATGCACAAAATGTTAATACTGTTTTTTGTATACAATGAGTATTGGATTTTGTATTTTGTACTTAAAGATCTGGTTACTATCGCAAAGAAAATGCTGGTTACTCCTAGCGCATCGCTCTAGCACGGCCGTAGGCTTTTACGAAATTACAAGATGTATCATGCTAAGAAAAAATTGTTAAAAATAAAAATAACTAATGTGTACAAATTGGTTCAATAGGTCTAACAATAATAAATTAACCTAAACTGAAATTAATCGTATATTAAAGCCTAAAATAAGTCACCTCAACGAAAAATAAATGCAGAAATACTTTTAAATCCAGAAAGTTTCCAGTAAATGATTACTTTAATGCCAAATATTGTGCAAACTTCGAAAAAGAATTTATTGGAATACCAAAACTACTGCTGCTGCAATACTATTTTTTTATTTTCCGATAAATTTCTAACCAAGTTGAAATCATGTGTCAATAAGACCTCGCAATGTCTCAAAAATAAGTATAGTAAATTTTCATTACTTTTTATACATTTACATTAATTAAACATAATTTTGTGGGAATTTTGAAAAAACATTTTAATGCAGTTTGAGAAACAAAACATTTTGCCTAAGACTCTGACTTTTGAGTTTTTCAAATATATTTTTAGATACTTAACAAAGCATTATTTGAAATTTCGGCCACAGAAAAAAAACGCCAGAAAATTAAACATTTTAGTATAGATTTGAATGAATGTTTACGGAAACGCAGACATTTCCGCCTACATCTGCATTAAAGGCAAATATATATATATAATCAATATTTCAAACTCGTATCGTAACTGTTGCAAAACTCTTTATGCTTAATTTATGTTTATATATTATGAGAAATATTTTACATTTTTAAAATTGACAGTAAATTTAAACTATGTACTGATTTTTAAACTTTCGAACTCTGGAAACAAATGTATAATCATAGGACGACCAATAGCTTTCTCAAGCCACCAGACCCTATATTTGGTAAAGAGAAGTCGGCCACGAAATACGGCACTAAAAATATCCGCGAAATCCTTGCCGCTGCTCCTTTACTAGCCTCACAAGCGCCGTCTACATCATCATCGCCATTGCAACCTAGCTTGGCTAACGTGAAATCTGGCAGGGTTTCCGGTGGTCGTAATGCTAGGGCTAATTCTTCGACATCTACGGGTTCCACGTTTAATACGGTTATTAGTAAACTCCGACGGGTAAGAGCAAGCAATGCCGTGGAAGTAGACGATAATATGGAATCGACAAGCAACGCAGCTATTTCCGGAGGGCTTCGCGAATGGTGCAGATTGATGGTGACTGTTGGAATCGGAGCTGGAATGATGGTGGGTATTCATGGGACTGAAAATTTTTAATTACCAAAATCATTACTACAGTGACGAAGAATAAAGTTGATCCGACATGTGGGATTTTGCTAAAGCATTTTTAAGATTTTTTAGCAGAGTTATGCTTTCAATATCTAGATCTTCAACATCCGGATGACTATGCAGCTTTTAAAGTGGCGCGTAGAATGTAGAATGCAACCTGTGAAAACTATCGGGCAATTTTAAGTTTTTTCAATACCTAAGTATTCTAGATGGGAAGCGAATGACAACGCGGATACATAATTACACACCATCTCAATATGAATTTATGTCAGCGCTTTGAAAGTAAATTCCACCAGCTGGAACATTCGTATACTCATGCTCTAAAGAGTTAGAATTCTATTACGAATATATTTAATTGAGAGCAGCAACGTGGTGACTAGCAACATGGTCTCTATATGGAAATATATAATAAAAAAATTATGTAACACAACTTTATATTCTCAAATCTCTACTTTAAAATGTCTGAGTATGCTGTTAACTGCAGTTGGGTATATTAAAAGTCAGTTGTCGTATAAGACTCCGTGTGTTCAAGGATTTGTAGAAACGGCTGCATGTATTTTGATCATTCGAAATTGTGCTATATCACTCGTTTGACCGAGTTATAACCGCGCGTATAAATCTTCGAACGCCCGTTGGCAATACTAAACCTGTTACATATCCCACGATAACAAAATAAACAAGATATATGAAGGAATAAGTTTTGTTGTACCGTCATGACCCAAGTCAATTGGATATATTTTTAAACAAATATATTTTGCAAATAGCCGCGCTACATGAGCTTTGGCCAGGAACGCTAGTTAAGAATAGTTATAAATTGATCCCTATGTCTTATTAGAATGTAAACACCTACAGTATGTTGGCAGCCGTTTCTCAGGCATATTTCCTAAATAATTCCATCAATAGCTTGGCGGTAGCGCAATTAATAACTTGGTGAGGAAAACTAAGGGAGATCGATCGTCTAGTATTGTTGCATGAAAATTGACGTTTGGTAATTGAAATCGGCGCTGGTGCATGAGTTTAGCGTTAATATTCTGCTGATACTGTACATACCGATGCAGCCGTTTAGGTATATGGTGATTAAAGCAGTTATAGCCGTAGCTTGCGAATGCCAAGTTATGTCTGGCCGAAAGCGAATATAAATTACAAAAGCATAGTCGTAGTAGTTAAGTTGTTGAGTATATGAATAATCAAGAATTATGAGTATGACTCTGCACTGTAGCATTTCCAGTTTTTTTATTTGGCATAGATTTAAAGCAGGCCAAAGAGGCATTGCGTACTCTAAAAGCAGACCAAGATATCGAATATGAACTTCACGTAAGATTGACTTTAATTGCGTGCGATAGGAAAACATTTAAGTAGAATTATCTGGAAGGCCATCGTATAGCTTATTGAATTAATATGACTTTGAGGCGATAAGTCTTTGGATATCGTTAATCTAAGATGTTTATGAGATTCCACAGATGCTAACTGTACCTCATCCAAATATATTGGATATGGGGTCAAACATTATTTGATATGAACATAGCTTTGTCTTTGACGGGATAAACGACATTCCCCAGTTTTTTGTCCTGTAGTGATTCCTACTTCACTTGATATTTATTAAAAGTGACAAGGCAAACAGGTCCTGGTCGTAGCATCGGAGCAGTATATCGTCGGCATACCACAATCAAGACGTTCAATAAGCTTCGTTGAAACTAGAACATCGTATAATTCATTGATGAATAGTACGAAAAAGAGTGGGTGCCATGACACTTTCTGCGCGGACGCGCAGCATAAGCATTTCGGTTATTTAACTACATCAGTTTGAAGTGTGCTACCTATACTTGTTTAAAACCGCGCTAACTAATCGCAGCCATTCATACATCAAATCAATGACCGTACTGAAGGCCGTGTTGCAATTATTACCTGTATAACAAAGGAATAAATACCTGTCGAAATTCATTCTTAATCTTTGAAATTGGTTGATAAAGAAGTTTGATAGTATGATTATAGACTTTCTTTTTATATTACGGCACAGTTTCCTTCCGTTCTGTTTCAAGGATGATATATAGCATATTTGAAAATGTTTTACTGTCGTAGTCATATCAATGTATATATATAATTTGTGTTTTGAACTGTTTTATGTTTTTACGCTTTATATATTTAAATATTTTGAGAACTGATAGGCCTGAAAGGGCATTGCAAACGTCGCAACGGGAATTATACGCTAAGCTACAGTCACAGCCACGTCTCAATAAACCCGGTGAGAAGGCTATCTGATTCAAATTGGCTGTTAGATCCTCCTCTGATTACGTTTTGAACAACAACCATGACAGCGAAACGTAGTGATTTTATGAGCACCTATATACTAGCTATATCGTTTTTGCCATTGAGTAGCTTTCGCACTGATTAACTGGTTTCAGAGAAACGTTTCCTGTCTATTTAAGTTTGAACTTATGAAGCCGCACCAACTTTTGTTGATTTTTGTCATATATGCCAGCCTGGGCTGTTACACCAGTTGAATTCTGAGTGTCAGCGAAGAAGTCTTACTTTTTATGTTGCGAAATTGGGGACAGTCTGTATATCTGTTCTTTTGACATCAATAACTCAAATTTACAACGCCAATTGTGTCGCGCCACAGCTTAGGTCCTCCTCTGACTACGTTTTGAACAACAACCATGACAGCGAAACGTAATGATTTTATGAGCACCTATATACTAGCTATATCGTTTTTGCCATTGAGTAGCTTTCGCACTGATTAACTGGTTTCAGAGAAACGTTTCCTGTCTATTTAAGTTTGAACTTATGAAGCCGCACCAACTTTTGTTGATTTTTGTCATATATGCCAGCCTGGGCTGTTACACCAATTGAATTCTGAGTGTCAGCGAAGAAGTCTTACTTTTTATGTTGCGAAATTGGGGACAGTCTGTATATCTGTTCTTTTGACATCAATAACTCAAATTTACAACGCCAATTGTGTCGTGCCACAGCGCAACAAAACATGCAAATTTTTGTCCGTTTTATTCAGATGTGAGAAGAGAATTCAATTTCGTCCCTCCGTCCAACTGGGACCAAGGGTCTGGGGCCGTTTAACCAGAATGCCGTCAAAAACTGGTTCCTGGCTGCATATCTTATTCAGATTTTTCATCCGAATTAGGTTAATTGTATTGAGATACTAAAGTTCTATAAAACAATAAATCAAACTTTTTCACAATATTATCGATATAAAACTACAGGATAGACAAGTTGTTATGTCTGAAAGAGTGTATGATAACGTCAATGGCAGATTTTAAGCTCAAACTTTTTTCTTAGAGTAAATGATTCAGAGCAGCCCAATCCTTGAATACATTTTCATAGTAAAATATATTTCTTCTAACGAAAACTTATAATATACACCCTGCCTCGACAGGACAAATACTGGCTCGGGAGTACGTGCACATACATGGCTAAAGTCTGCAATATCCCAGTTATGACGACATCGAATATTATATAATTTCATTAAACACTGTGAAAGTTCACATAAAAGTTGTTAACTAGGAATGGTGCCGTTATATTACACTAAGCAACTTCAAATAAAATTAATATTGCGTAACACTTGAACGTCGGATTTTAACTGGGAGATAATCTGGATTGCTGCAATGCAAAGCATACCATGGCGTAATTTACATTTTATGAAATCATAGTAATGCCAACATTTTATAACAACACACAATACATTATTTAGCACAACGTTATGTCTTGGCAAAACAGACAGTTATAAATAAACCTGAAACAATATATCCTATAACAATAGTAACATCTTTTCGGTTGCTTTGACTCAAAATCAAAATTTCTATTTTAAATAATTTGTATATGTGCGAATCCATATTCGATGCAATGTTGCCGTTACACTGCCAGAGACAGCGCATATACATACATCGCACAAGTACGAAAATAATAGTCAGAGCTGACGTCCTGGCTAAAGCAAAAATACGTCCATATTTTAATCTTATTATTTATGGCTTTGGAATGTTTAGCTTTGTTTGGTTCAAGATTTCAGTGTGAGCCCGTCTTCTCTGCGAAAGGGGGATTCCGCTGATTTTATTCAGATTTCTGACGAACTATCGAAATAAGACCTTCAAACATTTTTGGGACCACAATTACACTATATATAGATTTTATCTTTGTATTGATCTTTGATTCTTTAGATTCTGTATCTTTGCTGTGAACAATCCGATTTGATTTAAAGTGCAGTTATGAGTGATTAAGCATCATAAAATAGAAGAATTTGCGTAAAATAAAATAAAGAATTTCTTGCGAAGTATCTAAGTGTTACTCGTGCTTTGTGGTGGCTAACCAATAATTATATAAGCCCAATGGTCCCATTTAAACACGTAGTTTCCTAAGTAATAGCTAAGGATTTATCAAAAATGTAGTATGCGTTAGAAGTATGTTGTACTTATTTAAGTTTTGAATATTGCGGTTAATTCAACTGTCAAAGTTTTCGTATTTCGACATTTGTCTGAAGCGTATCGCACATCATTTACTCCGAAAATTGTTATCTTTAGTGTGGTATATAACACAATTAATTGTTTAGTTTAGTTTACGCATTTAGCAATCTACAAGTTCATAATTGAAAGTTATTCAGGAAAATTAGGTTTTTTTGTTTGCCGGTAGAGTTAAAACATCAGTTAGCTTTAAAAATTCATTTCTGCTAAAAACAGAGTCATATTTCGAAACCTGAGAGCGATGCGGATCCAAATTTCAGATAAAACATCAACATGTGTAAACAGCATATCGGCACAAACATCTATCAAGACTTTGTTGGCGCAAGAAACCCAGAGGGGCGTTACGTTACAAAAAGGAACAGCTTAGAGCGAGGGTTCGGAGGCAGCAGCCCCCCGCCCACTTAGGCTTAGTCTATGTCTCAAATGAGGACCTTGGCTTAGGCTTAGGTTTAGTACATCGAGAGCGGCATGACCTACATTTTGTCTGAAAATTGTCTGTTTCTTTTCAGTCTTGCCGTCATCGATTCGCTGACAGCACAATTTTCTATGATTTATACTTGCTCTGTGTATTGCTTCTTACTGACATCGTCCCCATTATTATAGGCCGCTAACGATTGTCCTAACTGTGGAGCAAGTGGATTAACGGTGATATAACTTTTGTACGTGAATATTGTCTTGAGACAGACGCAAATTTAGTTAACACTAGTCCATAGTTGACAATGAAACATTTGAGGCTGTCCGTGCTTACTTTGATTTTCCTAATCCTGGAGGAAAAATTTTGTCAATCATGGCGTACTGTTAGTCTTCCAGCCTGATTATTGTAATATAGACGCTGAAAATAACTTTTGATACCGATAGACATAAATCTAACAGCGGAGTTTGAAGAATAGATCACTAGGTCACCGATACCCGAAACTAAGAAACATTTGGTCTGTCAAATGAACCGCTTTGTGGAGTTAACTGGATTGCTACAATATCGGTTAGACATTTTGGGTTAGGCATTCGAAATTCGGGCTAGTAGCACTAAATAGAACGACAGGTTTATTTTGCATACGGATTAGGATTTAACCAATGGAATGCACAATGTCAGCTTAAACTGTACATTTTCGAAGACGACAAAACTAAGCCGAATAAGTAACTCAACACGATTAGCTCAAACTGTCTACCATTTTGACACAGTACCAATATTATTCTCGATGTTTTGTTTCCACTACATTTTCTCAAGTTGATTTCAAGAGCACTTCAGACATTAAGAAAACAAGCATAAAATTTTAAATCATTTAAAGTTTAATACTCAACAGCGTAATATTGTGACCAGCGTTGTAGCTTGCCGCTATAGTGATTGCCCAAATTAAGTTTGCTCAGATAAAAGTGTGTTTACCCTACAAATTCTTAACTTATCCATTTCAAATCGCTAATTATTACCGTTGGCTTTAACACTTTTACCATGGAGACATTAATTCAGCAATAAAACTATTAGCCTTCGTATCTAAACGTTGAATACTTGCATAGTTCTGATAATATTTCTGAGGCATGTTTTGAAATGGGCTATTGACAACTGAAAAAGGAACGCCGAAAGCGTAAAATCTAGTAAAATATTTTCCTAATTTTTCGTGAATAAAGTTGTCCTATTTTGCTACAATATAGATTATAATCTAGCGTGGCTACGGCATAATTCGAAATAAAAGCAAATTTTTCACAAAGAACGGTTTTAGCAAGAGAATTAGTGGTACAAAATGCTTACCATGCAACTAAGTCTTGTAATATAATGGCTGTTGTCACTGGCTTTAGAATGTTTAAACTTATTTAGTTCAAATTTTGGCAGACCATGTCACGTTAGCTAAATTATACCAATAAGAACAGCACTTGCTTCTTTTATTTCCCTACATGGGGCGTGGTCTGAGGTCCCACGGAGGGTAGCGGGCGAGAAGGGGGCAGGCGTTCGTCTTTCCTGAGGATCTGGTGCGTCGGCGCGGGGAGCTGTCGTGAAAAGCACGTATGGATTCGGAGCTAGCTAGGGGTTCCGAACCACAGGGGGTGACCGCTTCCTACCCCTACGAGCTTGTATGCATTATTTGCCTCTATGTATGGCTTCATTCACACATTGCTTAAACAAATGTCAATACTCCTTTCGTTCTCGGATATTTATCTCAAAGTGACCTTTTATCCAATACGACTACTAGAGGGAAAAATTTTCGATTCGAATCGGTCAAAACCAAAACGAAAACCTCTCCCAATAGCCAACCAAGACTGGTTGCCCCGTTGCATCGTCGCCTTCCTACTGAACGGTGCCCATTAGACCCCGGCTTCCTCGACCCTCAAGGGAGAGGCAGCAGTACACCTAGTCCCACGGAATAGATTTACTTAGCAGACCGTAGGCGGGCTTTGCCACGGTGGTCGCCCTGGCCCCTTTCGGTGGCACAAGTGTCTAGGTTTTGTAGTATGATTCGTTAGAGGTCTCCAGGTGAGAGTCATCCCCTAGGCCTATGTATTAGTACTAAGGTCGCCTCGTTATTCCCATCTCTCACTCAAGAAAGCATAGAACTTTCTTGTTCCTAAAATGATTTGCACGGCCTCATTGGTGGTAGACTAATTTCCATGTCTTATAATTTCTTATATTTTCTCAACTACATATTGTTTTCGGTTAACCGCATTGTTTCTCCGTGATCAACGCAAGCCCCCCGTACCATTTTCCACCATGAAACAACCATTGGACTTGAATATGATGGGATGCCTTGACGACTCTAAACTCTGCTTTTCGGTAATTTTAGTGCAAAATTCAAAACTTACAACGTTTGTGGTTATTTTGTTTAGATTACAAACTTACCAATTGTTTTTGGCAAAACAACATGTTATCTTATGTCAGCGGTTGTCAACAGTGGTAAATTTTGGAAAGTCGGGCAATATTTCAATCGTCCTTGGTTTTAGGTCAACGGAACTCGTTCGCGACGACGAACAGACGGTGAATGTCAATGCTCTACTGCTCGACGCAATTTTTAAGGCACCTTCGCTCTTCCGATCACGCAAGTATCCTATTCCCTTTTAGCGGGGGCACCATGGTATATATGTAGATTTCTGGATTGATTTCGGAGGCAAAATTGAAAGGGACTTAGTGTGGTCATCATTTTACTCAATTTCTTTATGTTGTTGTCCTTGTTAGATATTTATCTCAACATGGTTGCATCGGTTGCAACATTTTTTGTGCATTAGTCTCATAACACAACTTTTGCCGATAGGAGCAACAACGGGTTTGGCTGGCTTATCAGCGCTGATAAATTTTATCTTAAGCTTGTTGGATAAAAGAAATCTATTTTGGTCATTCGCCACATTTTCTGAACGAGCGATCTGAGCAGCAGCAACAGTGCATGTATCCAGTAGTACATTTTGTGCCCATTTTTATACGGCATCAAGGAAGAGGAGTGTCTATGTAGCTCGACGGCTGCAGATCGAAGGCCGCATTTGTGACCATGCAATCGCCATGCGTATAATGTAAACGGAGAGTTTTGGAATAGGAATGTTATCAAACGTTTGAGAACTGCCAAACATGTTGCTTACTAAAAACCGTTCCATCCGTTATTAAAGATTTAGGTTCGTTTACCAACGTGTTAGATTCTAGAGGCTTATTTAGTACTGATGTACGTGCTTGAAATTCCTAGTCACTTTTTTAAGACTTTTTCTTTAAAGAGCTGTGTCAAAATTGTTATTGAACAGATTGTAAGGGCATCGAAAGAGATTGGTATGAGCTGGACGGTTAGAAAACCATTTGCAACTATTGTTTCGATGCCTATTTGACAATATACTTCTTGGTGAAAATAGAACTTTTGTTTGGGTAGACGATTTAGTATTATTGGCTTGGCACGGATTTGTTTCAATCGGCAGCAATCGTTTTAGGCAACTCAAAGATGAATTGTGCACAGAGTATTGCCGTATATAGTATTTGACGGACTTGAATTTTTAAAACTATATATTTCGTATCAAATTTGCACTTTCGAATATATGATGGAATATTTGGGATTTTAAGCTAACGGAATTGATCCGACAACTCTTGACCTAACGACAGATGTACTTTCTAACTGTGAGAACATTCTACAGTACAACGTCAAATTATAAAATTTTACGGTAGTTGTCCTCGTGTAGATTCTTTTGTCAAACGAGGAAAAAATTTTGATTGATCTTTTTTTTTTGGATCATAAATGTATAGCTACTTGGACGCAGCTTTAGTAAGGTTTTATTTCTAGTTGGCTCAGTACAGACTTTTGTCAATGAAGCACGTGATGCACGTTTTCTACAAACACCTTGTAAATTGTGTTCAATTAAATATCGAAAGAGACTGAATTTTCGCGAGGCTATTATTTGACCAGTTCCTCATATCTATGCTCAAAGTGATTCTAACATATGCGTTGGATTCGTAAAAGGTAAAAGACTAGTTTGAACTGACCACATCACTATACATGTCAGGCAGGTTAGTAGAACTCGTAGATATCAAATTTTCCTGAACATTTGTTAGTCGGTTTTCTTGGTGCTATTGGTCGGGTGTTCAGAGTCGAACTTCCCTAAACTTTGGTTGGAAACTCATATCTAAGCGAAGCTCAGTTTTGGTTATTTCGTAACAACTGAATTTTGTAACTTTTTGGTTATTCGATGACGTTTACCTAAATTTTAGATCCTTCTAGAAAGTTCAATCATTCTGACCAATACTACAAACGCAAGTCCTACATTCATAGCCTGAGTAGACAGAATGCCTGCCAATACAAACAACTTTTGTTGCGCAGAACCTACGAGCCCCTGAAAAAGTCGGTTGTTTATAAACTATGAAGAACCAGGCAGACAAGACCGCCAGCTGTGCACGTAGTACTCCTGAGATTGTTTTTTATAAAAATTGGTATTGAAACGACAATACTTTGGTAGCTTTGCTACCTGGGCATAAAGTAAACAAAGACTGCTTGTAACACACTAGCTGTGCTATTAGTAATCTAGAGATTATATATATATTAAAATTGGTATTAAAAACAATACTTTCGTAGCTGTGCTACTTGGGCATAAAGTATACAAAGACCCTATGGGGCAGAGAACATTACGATATATGCATTTATTGCGATCACATATCATTTTATGTCCATGACTAGGAATCGTAAACGGCCACATTTTAATCAAGCCTTCTAGGGGAAGTCCTAAATTTGACTTAAGGTATCCGGATGTCACAGCTAGCCAAACGTTCCGGTCGTTCAAGCAGCCGGATGTTCTTGAGCGACATCTTGTAATTTTACATGCGAACATCCGTTTTTCTATCGAATTCGCCAACTCTTCGTACAGGATACAAGTACTGCACAATCAGTGACTACGATATGAGCCCATAAATTTGGTTTAAGACAAAACATTGGTACCTTTGGCTGTTACATTTACTGTTTGCTATTTGTTTAGAAATTTGAGCCAATACTGGC
Source organism: Trileptium ribeirensis (assembly GCA_030248225.1). Classification (NCBI taxonomy): domain Eukaryota; kingdom Metazoa; phylum Nematoda; class Enoplea; order Enoplida; family Thoracostomopsidae; genus Trileptium; species Trileptium ribeirensis. Next base: position 54,040 of record JASANE010017182.1, read on the forward strand.
TAATTTACCATATGACGTTGAAATTTTAGTTCCAACTTCGATCAATTTCCTGATTTATATGCTAGTTTATGAAAAAAATTCTGATCCAATACCGGTGCCATATTACCATGGTTAAGTTTCCATAATCTTGCATGTTTCTTAGACTTTTACGAAATTTCCTTGTTTTGCAATAAACTGTAGTATCAGGGCCATTTGTTCCAATTTTAACTCAGCGCCTTTATACGTATAAAATACAAAATTTGTTTAGCATCCTTGTCTCTTGCCTTCGAAGTTTTATCTGTTTTGTTGTGTTCCTGGATTTTTCCTCCTAGTAAATATGCGCTAGGCTAGCGGTATTATCGTCAGTAACTTCGCAAAGAGCAATCAGGTTTGATTTAAAGCAAAAGTATTAGCTATCCAGCATTGATCTTATTAGCTGTCCTATATATACGAATATTACTTACGCTTTGTCTAGGCTAGGTAATGATTAACAGTGACGCTATACCCAGCGGTTTCAGCGAAATATCTAGTTACGATATGTTTACAAAATGGTTAAAACAAATTGTATCATGTGTCATTCAAAAACACGATGACAGTGTTTACTGTTTAGCGATGTAATTTATAGCGAAATTCTAATCTGGATTTAAAAAACTGCTGCAGAATCCGAGCTATTACAATGTTTTATTATTAACTAAATCCACAAAATCCACAACATAAAAGATATATGATATATATTTTTGTATAAATAGGCACACACATAATTATTTTACTATCCGAGCAGTAGCAGTTCAATTTTTTAAAATATATGTTTATTTCAGATAGCGAAACCATTATTTTTTCGCTCAAATTCAATTAGTAATAACTTTAGCATTCATTTTCAAACGTCGAAATAATTGTGTCATGGTCGATTGGACTACTGTGTTAAATTTTGTTGACTAACCGTTTAATAGCCAAAGTTTCAGTATTGAATATAAGGATGTGTGAATACAACTGGAACGTATTGGGACTAGGTCATAGATGTAGAAGCTCCGTTTGCTGAGGACGTACATGATCTTTGTCGGTACGTCAAGGGAAAAGTAATTTTTACAAATCCCAGATGTAGAAGCTCCGTCTGCTGAGGACGTACATGATCTTTGTGGGTACGTCAAGGGAAAAGTAATTTTTACAAATCCTAGATGTAGAAGCTCTGTCTGCTGAGGACGTACATGATTTTTGTGGGTACGTCAAGGGAAAAGTAATTTTTATAAACGCCGGAGTTGCTCATGATTTGCAATAATTTGCATAATTCGCTCGTAATTGGCTTCGGTGGTTCGATTCCTAAAGGTCCTTTCTCTGACCACGATGGACACTTATAGACAAAGTCTTCCTGGAAGCGCAACATTGAAAATGAAATACTTAGTGATATAATGTTAAATGATATTTTGAGGCATTATTTCCAAAACTTCAAAACCCTGCGAGATCATTTTGCAAGAAAGTATTTCCAAGCGACATGTACTGAGTTGGTAGTACACAACCAATAAATACTAAAGAAATTGCTTGTGAACATCACAACTTGGTAGATGTACGTTTATCTATGTGGTTGATTGTACTTTGCAAACGATACGCTGCACAAAGATCATGTCAGATTTGTGGATTTTCTGATTATGCCCAAGGCGATTTTATAGTAGTAAAAGATTGGTTTAGGTATTAAGCAATGTTGGTTGTTACTTGCTTCGTTCCATGTCTAGGTCTAGCTTCGCTAGAACCGTAATAGCTGTCTCACGTTGCGTGCGATAGAGAAATCGGTGTAAGCCCATTAACAGTTTTTACCTATATTATAATTATATTTCCAGACAGGGTTCAAGATCAGGGTGTCGAAAATTACTCGGTAATTTAGTGGTTCTTTGTCAATCTTAGTAACTATTAGCCAAACTTTTTATAACATGTTGATTAACTACCGAATGGACGATACAAATATATTATGAGAAGATATCGAATAAAATAATTCCTATCATATATTCCAAATGAAAATTCCACTTTTAAGTAAAAAGTTATAAAAGTGATATTTCTTAATGACACATAAAAATGCTGTTAATGTCGAAATAAAGGAATTTGTTATATATTCTTTGGAATGAATGCTTGATTTTTCATAATTAGCTTAATGGACTTCCGTTTGTAAGTAATTTGGTGGCGAATTCTAGTACTATTCATTGACACAACGTTTGCTTATAGCAGACTTTAATGCAAAAATTTGCTGCAAAAATTCTTGTAATAATAACTGCAGAATCCTCAGCCTGATTTTTGATTTAGTAAGATAAAATCTTAAAATAAGGTAAAAAAATTAATATTTTATTTTATTTTATCTTGTAAATATAATAATAAATAAATATTAATATTTATATTAATATTTTAGATTAAATAATTAATATTTGTATTTTAGTAGCATATATTCCATAATAGTGGTATTAAATAATCGATATTGATGAATTTAATGTGAATAAAGTGATATATTGTGATAGGCCTGGAGTACATATTATTACGGGTTTGTGGAACTTAATCTGACGACTAATATTGACCATTTCAGTATTAGTTTAGCTTAGCAGTATTTTGTTATAATGTCAATAACAAAACATTAAGCAATGATCGGTTTAATACTATTTTTGTTTTCAGGCAAATACATTTTGACAATACGTACTTATTATAACGCTACATTACAAAAACAACGCTATGAAATTAAAATGCATATATAGTTTTTACTGTGTTCAGAGCACCTAGATCCAGGATGAATCAGATTTTCGTAGAAAGACTAGTCGGCAATTTCAAAGAATCTCTGTGTCTGTGGTCCCACGTAAAATTAGTTTCAATTATTGTATTTTGCAGCAGTGTTTTTCAGTTTGGACAATGTTATAATCATAATCCGAAGATATATGTTGATGTCGACTGTATTGAACTGGTTGATCCCCTACGGCACGGCTTTAACGTTGTAGTCCCTGAACGACTATTTGGCTCTTATTTGGATCCATTTCAACTGCCGTTATTGTACGTTACAGCAGTGCCGCTGGATCAGAAAGGACCGTCTATACGCCAAATGGTATTCGTTGAACGTCTCCCGGACAGAGCAGTATCGCTGAGTAAGTATTTAAGTGTTGCCAATGGAGACAGCCAGTAAACAAATGCCTAATATTATGAATTTCAGTTATAATGTTGCTGTTATATTATGGGTTTACACAGACAATGTTTTCCGGTACAAATAAGCTGTTAAACTTTTAACCTTGACGTATTTATTAAAGTTTTGATTTGCTTCAGGTTATGCCAAATGTTAATTGTGTTGAGCGTCTGAGCTCAATAAGGGATATATCCACATGGTATATTAGTTAAGGTGTGAGCAACCTGGTTTGTCGGAGAAGGATTATTGCGGAATACGACACAAAATGTACAAAATTAACAAACAGTGTGCTGATGCTTCAATAATAACACAAAGGCTAAACAGCTATCCGATATTTGGTGTTTTATTATGTATTCCCAACTGGCATTGACCTTTTGTTCGCTGAAATCGAGAGACATAAATAATTTGTTATCAAATTAACAGCTTAATACAAAAAAGGCATAACCCATTATGTTATTTTGATACAAAGACAAAGTCTCATAGTTGTGCCTTTTACTACTTTTGGCTGTGTCCAAGGAGAAGGTTGCGATACCAACGGTTCAAACGAATTTCTACTCTGTTATGAATTACATCTTGTGGCAGTTAATTTAATGGCAAATTTATTACGCGGGTCTCAGTGACCTCACTTATGCCTAACGTCAATTTTAAAAATTGGTCCTATGCTTACATATATATGTATATATTTAAAAATAGAAGATTGCGCCTACCTATAAGTAGGTCTTACTAAGATTATTTCACGAAATGTTTTTCATGTTGCAGGTCTGGCAATCACCATGTCGAATGCATATAACAAGTAAAAGCCACTGTTTTAATCGTATTAACCAACACTGAAAATCTATTGACTTACTCCAGCGCTGTAAATGCAACGAAAACTACAACACCAGACTTTGACTCCTTTGTTGTGCCAAGAACTTTGCACTTGAATTTTCAGTTTATTCACGTCCAAGAGATGTGACTACATTGCCAATTTAAGTTTAAGACTATTAAAGGACGTTTTAACAGGATATTATACGCTCATCTAGCTTTAACAAGCAAAAACTATTTTAGTTAAGATTTTTAAAATTGGATTTTTGCAGTATTTTTGTCACGGCGATCAGACTTTGACATTGTTTTGTCAGGTTGTGCGTTACAACTTTCACTTGCAGTGCACTGTATGCCGTAGTCATAGAGGATGACTTACAAATCCGATTACTGTAGTCCGCTAACTGCAAGAATGTGGCGGATTGATGGCATTTAAAGACGACACAAAAATTTTCACAATAACCAACAACAGTTTAAATTATTACAAATTACCAAGTTGAACAGTTTCAATTATTTGTAATCTTTAAAATTGCAAGATTTCATGTGTTAAGTCCTGCAACACAGTATTCTTGGCGACGAGGATACTCGTTTTAGCACCTCGAGTCTGGTTTTGAGAATGGTATTCAGAGTCTAAGTGTCCAAATACAGAGTGTTAGATTAGCCTTTTTACGCTGTAATATACATATCTTGAAATGATAAATCTGTCAGGTTGAGGCAAAAATGTCTGTTTTGATGTGTTTATAGACAGCGTAGCTTCTGAAGCATTGCATGACAGTTCTAAAACGAGTGCTCAGGTCTGTCGTTTAGGAAAGTTGTATGTTTATTCTGCATGTTGATTGCTGCAATCGTGTTTTGCATGTTTGAGACAACTATTATATACCTCAAAATGTCTAGTAACCTTACATAGACTAAATCAGAAACATTCTAAATCCGTGCAGCTCTTGTGGGATATATATTGGGCAAAAGCATATGAAGCAACGAAAACGAAACATGTGACTAATTGGATATATACCATTATGCGCCAAATAAACACTGACAAGCTTTATAAAATCAGTTATGCTCCACAGTGATTGTAGAAAATTTCTCACACAGTTGAGAAAACTCGCTTGTTAGAGAGCATGTGCTTCATAACGGCCTCTTTAACCCAAAACCAGACAGGATTTTGTCTTTGTTATCGGGAACCTTATAGTTATATAGAGTAAGTTTGGTCAAAACTAGTCCAATGCGGTTTCGCATGGCAGTGACGTTACTCCAGAAGAAGCCCTGTTACGGTAGCAACAACCTAAAATTTTCATCCTTAATCTATATAATTTTAAAATTATATACAGTAAAGGGTGAATCAATTTAGATTCAATTTTTCAAAATGTAAAATCTACTCGTTGACATGCCCATAGCATCGACTTTGTGCTGGCTTTGTCAATATATAAGGACTGTGTCAGAGATGTTGTATATTTGTGCAACAAAATTCAAATTTTACTGTTTATTAAATGTGACGTTGGACCATGTCTTCGAAACACACATCCGTTATTATAGGTTTCATTACCTTAATTATATATAAGCAGCACTATTGTTAGCACCCGAAAACCGCGTCATGATTTTGAACTGATTGCTCTTGTAAATTAATAAAAGGGGAATGGATCGTAAATACACGATGTTCGAGGTTCACAAGGTGATATCGGCTGCTTCGGGGATAGGGTGTCAGGCTTTCGGCAAGGGAGGTCGTCAGGGCGATAAATTTTCAAAATTTTTTGACACATAATTTTTCATATTTTTGCCAAATATTCCAACAATTTTTGCCAATTTTTGCTACATTTTTGCCCATTTATTGCCAAAATTTTCGCGCGCATGGGGCGCGGAGGGATAGCTTGTCGATGGTGCAGAAGCTCAGGGGTCGAATTAATTACCTACTAGGGAAGATCATCGGTGACCGCCATGAGGGACGGTCCAAGTCTCTGGGAGGTGATCACTCTCTCCTTCTATGAGCGTTGTATAAAATTGATCTACTTGATAGGTCACTCTATAAATATTCACTCATAAAATCTGACTTCGAGGTCACAACTATCAGCTTTCTGTTACCAGGTACCCCTATTTCCATCCGAATAGCCAATCAGTCAATTTTGATATTTATTACATACGTAAATATGGCTTACACTATGCTTCAATGCTGTTTAGCCCTACAGAAGCATGGAAAGAATGAAAAAATTTCACCCTAATTATTTGCGGTTGTACGTAAACTGATTAAATTCATATCGGTGTCTCTTTTACGGGGACCAATTTAGCCTGCAGGCAATAGATATAACACACATAAAAAAACTTAAATTATGTAGCTAACCCAACTGCAGTTATCTCTGCACAGGCAACGTTTTTGGTTACAGCTACAATATAATGAAAAAATCTTGGCAACTATATACTTCTCGATTCCAGGATGCCTATAGAATGCGAATACTTAAAATGTATTAAAATATTGCTAGAAATTCCAATGGCTAATGGAAACGGACGTGGTATAGCAAATACGCGCTCACTGACTACTCCGAAAAATTGAACGCCTTGTGCATTTTTCAAAGATGGTAAAAATTCACAAATTTAGAAGCCGTCCTTTTTTTAATAAAAGTACCATATTATTTTAAAATAGCAGTTTTCCTAATATGGACGCTTTAAGAATTTTAGTCTTCTCAACGTGTTGAAGTAGTATAGCAGATATAAAGTTACTACGTTGTGTTCAGTACCAACATGTTACGCAATCGTTAATGACTTCAACTTTTCCTTTATTGCTGTTTACTATATATTTTTGAATTTATGTTTTTTGCAGACGGTCTCAACGAGAAATCTTGGTACTACATATGCCTGGAGTTTGAAAATATGCATCGTCATAAACGTGTTGGCAATACATCAACCACATGTGAACTTCATCGTACACTTGACGAATTTGGTAAAGCCGCCGATTCTACGGTTAACGATGTTCAGGTGGTAACTGTCTCAGAAAGCACTCTGTCATTCAAGCTTCAAACATCAGATATCCAGTTTCCGATGTTCCTCGATCTTTATCTCGAAAATGGACCCATCGGAATGAAAACCTACCATTTAGGCTATCCTAAGGTCATGGGATACCTCTCCGTTACATTCACAAATTTAGCTCCAGGCTTTAACTATGGTCGATTGTGTGCTATTGAGCGACCATTGCTTACAAGCTATACTGCGCTAGGGCGCTCAATTTTGGTTGCACGAGATCGCTGCTATTTGGATGATTTACAGACAGAAGTGTGGCGTGTTGGCGAAGTCCAGCCATTGACCGGTGACGCAGCACAATTTCAGCAACAAGTTTTTAAACCATCCAACAGCGCAAGTTTGTTAGCAACATACAGTGTCATGGCTCTTATTTTGTGGGCATTAACCCATGTTTCTGCCGTCGATATGTTGTTTGCCTGGTATCTTCGGTCATTATACTAATACTACTGGCCTTAAAAATCTGTGAACGACGCAGGAACATTGATGCTTGAACCCACCGGTCGTAGCTTAATGACTTATTGATTCGATGGACGCTATTCGGCATACCAGAAAAAAGCTGTTAGAACTGAACATTTCTACACGACACAATCAGTGAACAAAACTTTATGTAGATTTACCAACTCTGTTGATGTCATATCAAATTGGAAAGTGGAATCTTATCTTTCGATTTGTTTATAATATCTGCAGATATATAAGCATTGGACGAAAACTGAGCAGCATACATTATGTAGAATTTTGATTTATCGTGGGGAAACTAGTCTGTTTTATACCAGTTATAGTTATATATTTGTAAATATTTATGACTAACCTGAATCGAAGTTCGGCGGCATCGGAGCCGAAACTGTAAACTTTAACCGGAAATGGAATCTGATTTATGAATGTATATAAGATAAAATATTAATGAAAGAAAAACGAAATTTCATACGGACTTGAAATGCACTGAAATGATAGTTTGACTTTGAACGTATGACGTTTCTCGGACTAAAGGAGCCCAGGAAGTTAAAACTGACTTCGTGTAAAAAGCTTTTGGCTTTCTGGTTAACTTATTTTATTGTCCGGCATGGCGTTCCACGAGTATTTGCGGTCCTGCTGTAAGACACAAATGCTTTTAACCATTCATCTCTCTTTAAACTGTGTCACACTTAATTTAGACAACTTCGTGATTATCAGAAATAACCCATATTACCCTCGAGACGCGTTACCAGATATTACGTTGTTATAAGTAGCTGTCCTGCAAATGCTTTCAACCATTCATCTCTCTTTAAACTGTGTCTCACTTAATTTAGACAACTTCGTGATTATCAGAAATAACCCATATTACCCTCGAGACGCGTTACCAGATATTACGTTGTTATAAGTAGCTGTCCTGCAAATGCTTTCAACCATTCATCTCTCTTTAAACTGTGTCACACTTAATTCAGACAACTTCGTGATTATCAGAAATAACCCATATTACCCTCGCCCCGCGTTACCAGATATTACGTTGTTATAATTAGCTGTCCTGCAAATGCTTACAACCATTCATCTCTCTTTAAACTGTGTCGCACTTAATTTAGACAACTTCTTGATTATCAGAAATAACGCATATTACCCTCGCCCCGCGTTACCAGATATTACGTTGTTATAATTAGCTGTCCTGCAAATGCTTTCAACCATTCATCTCTCTTTAAACTGTGTCGCACTTAATTTAGACAACTTCGTGATTATCAGAAATAACCCATATTACCCTCGCCCCGCGTTACCAGATATTACGTTGTTATAATTAGCTGTCCTGCAAATGCTTTCAACCATTCATCTCTCTTTAAACTGTGTCGCACTTAATTTAGACAACTTCGTGATTATCAGAAATAACCCATATTACCCTCGCCCCGCGTTACCAGATATTGCGTTGTTATGAGTAGCTGTCCTGGAGATATCGATTTTTGTTTTAAAAGAAAATTTATCAATATGCACTTCCGCGACAGACGAGTTGCTGTGGTATAAACTGTGATGCCAGTACAATGCACATTTCAACAATACATATAATCTGTAATGTCACCTTATCACATGTTTCAGTGCTTGAGGGAGTATATGTTAGATAATCTCGTAGTAATGTAAAACGTATATACTAGAAATTTCAGGCAAGATTTAAAGTCAAACAACTACCATAAGGATCTACTTATCTACCTAGCGTTTTTTTAATAAAACATTAAGATTATCAAATCCTCAATGTTTTAATACGTAACCAAAATGTGCGTCAAGCTTTGATTCTACTTATATATTTTACATGGCAATTTCTTGAGTTGGCCTAAGTAACCCTGAGGGGCGGCATGTTATAACGTTAGAAAAAAAACAGCTTAGAGGAGGGCTCTGGGGGCTGCAGCCCCCAGCCTTAGGCTTAGTCAGTGTCTCATATAAGGCCCTTAGCTTAGATCAAAACTAAGCCTTACGCTTAGTATATTGAGAACGACATTTTATTTCCACCTCTCAGGATTACTTGGGCCGTTACGAGTAATTATTTTTTGCTCTACTTTGAAAGGAAATTGAGCACTCCATATATTACGCGCTGTGTGTTTGCACCACTGGGGCAGTAAATGTTAAAAAATTAACCATTTTTTTCTGAAGGACACAGCTCTAATTTTAAAAAAGCAGTATTGACTGTTGAGTGACGGATGCGAATTTGCTGAGCTGTTTCAATAAAAGATTGTGTTCTGAAGATAAATGCTGTTGGATGCAAAAATGAACATATATAACTAACATTGTAACGCAGCTTATGTAGTTAAATATTTGCACGCAAGGTTGTGTTGTTTAACTCGTTAAAACTCCTACTAACGCACTCGTGTGAACTCGTCACAACCGTGCTTAAAATCTCTTAACTCACGATGGCTGTGCTACAACTATTACATGTGTATAACATTGTATGTAATTGTTTTTGTTTATTGTATAGCTTGTATAGCTACCAATCTTGGGCAAAAATGATTAATGTCTTTTCAATTCAATTCAGTTCCTGTCTATAGTCAACGGTTTATATTTGCATGATTTTGGTTATAGGAGCTTCGGCCTACCATAGACAGGTCGGCCGCATACATACTAGATGTTCAGTTAAAAATTGTATGAAATAATTGGTGAACACTTACTTGAAAAGTCTTTATAATAGAATCAGCTACATATATATTTCGTAAATTAACTTACCACCAGTAAAAAGTCGATATCATACATATATATAGATACATGGGCTGTTAACCATCATCATGTAGCACTTGAACGCATGTAGTGTTTAGGCTATCGAAGATATTCCTCCTTTTTCAGGGATCATTTTTCATGATTATTCTTCGTTTTCAGGGATAGCGCTCTAACATCAAATACTTTGTTGAAATCCTACAAATTTTTAAGCCCGAAAATTTTCCAAAGGACACTCATGGTCAGGTGTTATCTAGATAATATTTTTACTCTTGTATTAATATTGCATATTATATTCACACCTAGTTAACGAATCACCATTTATTGTTTGCTAATCCTCTAATTGCTGTCCTGATGGTCGACCTGTACACATGGGCGCAGATGAGTTGGACAGGGAGTTTCACTTGTAATTGATATATATAAATCGAGGTTCATTATACGTGTTATGAACCCGAGATTCGTTATACGTTCTTGACTGTGCAGCCTACAACACATTTTTTTACATTTGCTGTAAAACCATTGTTACATTTTGTCAAGCCTTTTTAATAACATAATATGGAGAATTTTTATAGTGTGTTTCGTATCAACAGTAAAGTATTAATTTTAATACCTTATACAAGTTAGAACATTGCTGTCAAAAATGGACATTTGAAAGATAAATACTTCTAGAATGTGCTGACTGAATATATACTATCTCTAACGAAGTACTCCCACTGTGGTAACTAAATATTGGTATTTTATTTCTTTCCATAACATACGCGGCCAAAGTAACCCACAGAGGAGTAAGTGTAATGCATGCCACGCCGTTATCCATGTACTAAGCCTAAGTCCTAGGCTGTCTACCGTCCCCCGAACCCTCCGAAATAATCGGTTGCAGTTTCTAAAGTTATAACGTAATGTCCCTCAGGAGTCACAGCGAGTAATTTTGCGTTACTGTTGCAATTTCATTCGTTATTCTTAATGCCTAAAATTTACGTTGTTTATATAATTTGTAATTTACTCGAGTAGAGCTAGAAATGGAAAAATTTTACGTTTTCTAAAATTTAATTCAATTCTAAAATTTAATTCTAAAATTGTGCATTTAATCTTTGAATTTTCATGACAAGTGATATAAAACCGTTGAAACTGGAATCGCCTTTTTTCGCCAACATGTTCCATTTTAAGACAGCTGAGCCATTTCACTAAACAAAACATATATTTGTTTTACTGTCAACAGTTTGACTTGGGACTACCGTAAAATAGCCACACCGCATAGAAATACATTCTAAGTGGCATGCTGAATGTCTAAAATGGTTAGTAGTGCTACCAAAATTCAATTTTAAAGCTAAAATAGTGTTTTGAGAGTCTGGACTTTGCAACGATTCGAATGATATTATTGCAGTTCATGTTTGCCTTAGAACTTTAATTCTGGAATATTTGTACATGTCGTTATATACATATAACTACATGCTACAGCGAGATAGTTGGGTTGGCAAACTTTAATTTTACTCCTTAATACATTTACGCGAACAGTAAGGCAAACACTGTTGGGCGACATTAATGATGTTACCCTGCGCCATATACCTAACGTAATAATTATGCACTGAAAACATATAAACCAAATTGGATTCGTTTTTAGTGTTATATTCCGGAATCACAATGTGGGTTTTCTAGGCTGTACGCCTCCAGCAGGAAAATTGCTAACTTTGAAGAAACATAGGTAATTATAATACCACTGGACTTAGTTGGTCGAGACGAGTAAAAATAATTATACGAAACATATTTATGACAATTTGTTTGGTTTTAAATACCATTCGATGCGATTCGCTGAGTCGAATGGTATTAAAATAAGATATATTATTCGGTTAACAGGTTACAGAATGCATAGGATTTCTCCTAAATGTTCGTGTAAAAATTACAAATTTTTGATATAGCGTTACGTTATAGCGTTTAAAAAAAAGAACAGCTTAGAGCGCGTGTTCTGTGGCGGCAGCCTTTCATCCCCGACTTAGCCTTAATGTATGGCTCATATATAAGCACGTAAGCTTCTGCTAAGATGTCGAGAACGGCGTGGCATGCATAGACCGATGAAAACATATAAATTCTAGCATAAAATATTTGACTATTATCAAATATCGGTTCGTTGTGGCTAAAATCAATGGTAAAGAAGCTTTGTTTTAAATATTCCGGTTAGAAATTTGTTGTATTTTCTTCATTTTACAAAAGTCCAGCAAATTATTTCCCATTACAAGCAGAGAGGCTTTCACTCATAGTCGTACAGAAATCAGTAACGCGTAATGCTGGAAAACGACTTGATGCATTTAGAATACTACTGTATCTGCTATCATGTGCGAAAATGTAACTAAACTCACAACTACAGTAAAGTGCTAGGTAAAACTCAATACTACTGTGTTGTTAGATACTACAGTCGGTTGCTTTCAGGTATTATCGGATGGCATAAATTTTATTTACTGTAATAGTTAAAGGCGTATTCAATGCCACTTCGTTCGGCGTAAAACCACTAAATTTTCAATTGTTCAATCGGCGTACGTCCAAATATTATTTGTTAGATCAGCAATAAATACAATTGCCGAATGAAAAAAACTGACGTAATTTGCTGCATCTGTGCTATAGATAGCTGCGCGAATGTTGCAACATCGTTGTGGCAAAACCATCGGCTACGTACCAAGCGGTAATGATATTCTAAAACTATCAGTAAATGTTAGAGTTTTTATGTCCGAGGAGTAAAGCTTAGGTGTAATTTCTTACTTAATAGTTTCGATCTAAGAACAAATATATTACACCCCTGCGTAGCGTTTCTATATTTTGTTATCCATGGTAAAACAAACAGGACCAAGGTAACTCTGAGGGTCATTTACATTATATCGTTAGACAAGTGAATAGCTCAGAACGGAGACTTAAGCTTAATGTATATCTTGAGCAAAAACCGAGTGCAATTTTTGGCCAATTTTGAGTCCGGAAGTGTTTAGAAAATTTATCACCCCCTCGTGACCTCCTTCCCTCCGCCGACCGGACCAATCTTCTATGGACAGGACCGCCCTCAGTCGAAGCACCGCTATCCCCTTGGGACCTCGGGCCCTGCCCATGTATGATAATTGACCGGAACTGTTTCCTCAACTGGAACAACGTAAGGTTTTCGATATGAAGTTAGGGTGTTTTAATCTATTCCGGAATGACTCGTACATCTATAGCTCTTGTGCCGGCGGAGAAAAAGAAGTAACACATATGACCGATTTTTTATTTTACATATACCAATTCACGAGAGAATTTTAAAATTTATTCAAGTTTTATACAGAGTTAATGATAGCAAAATCTAACCATAACTAAAGAAAGAACCTATATCTAATTAAAATACTTTGATAATGTAATTACTAATTATGCACTGTTTTGTCTCAAACGCTACTTGAAATCCAGCAGTTTGTTACCAATTTGTACTATGCATTAACATAACTTTACAATTCATTCATCTGGAATTGAACCTAAAAGGCTGAAGTCCCCATTTGGCTATACACTGAAAGTACAGACTTGCCACGAAGCACTGTTGTAGCAATATGTCGCAATAATTTCCTTCGAACAGCTAATTTCTTTATATTTTTATAAATATAGAATTGGATACTTGAAAACTTTTTATATAACAAAATTTAATAATTTGTGATTTGTGCAAAATTTCAATCGAATAATTTTGACAACTGCTAAAAACATCTGGCATTATCATAATTCCACAATATAATAACAAAAATACAGCATTACATCAAAAATATATTCGGGCTAGTACTATATAATATGAAGCAAAAACCAATTTTATACATTGCAGTGCAATTTTTCTTTTCCAGAAGGTGGCATTCAAATGTACCTACCATGATGAGTGCTATATAATGAAACTCCTTGAAATTAAACGCAATCTGTTAGAAAGAGGATAAATCAATTTGCCGGACAGACCAAAAATTGTAGTGACAAACCCTTGATTTTCTTTTATATTTCGTAAACTTGACAGTGAATTCTGTGTTTCGCAGTGAATTCTACCACTTAAATATTCTGCATTTTGCATATATAGTGCCAAAATACATTTAACTGTCTTAGCTAATACTTTAGAGTCCTTAAGGCGTAAGGAGGGAGTTAAACTCATAAATATCGGATGCCCGCGTGAAGCCGTACGTATCCCTTCGTTGTAGCTCCGCCCAGAGGCGCGGAAAATTTTGGGAAATAGCCAAAGATTATGGAAAATTTAAGTAAACTGGCTCCAGTTGAAACAAATTTAACAAAAGTGAGGAAAGCTGGCAAAAATGGGGAAAATTGAACAAAATTGCAGCAAATCCGCAAGCAAATACGGTACCCCCTAATTCTATGGGCTTTGGGTACCTATGGCTTAGCCATAACGCTTCGGAAAAAATATTATGAACGGAAACAAATTCCCCCGTTCTGAAGTATTGTTTTTCCCTCCATCTTTGCATTAAGTATATTCATATGTCACAGGCCTGTTCAGAAAAGCAGCACCAGGGCTGGGTTATAACATTATTGTTATCATTTCTGTTGCTGTAAAATGTCTAAACAAAAGAGGCATAGAAACTAAAGTTTAAATTTGTAACGGCTGCACATGGTCGTGCAAAAGTACTTACTCAAAGGAGCTCTGACCAGAATTAAGAAAAATCCTGTACCTCGACGCGTCGGCGCCCGCAGGAATACATGGGATAAAGAGATTATGTGAGAACAACAAATGTGTGGCTACACTAAAAGTAGAATGCGTTCAAATATAGCTTGCTTCGTTTATATTGATAGCTTTTGTAACCACTGCTAACTCCATCATTTGGCACTTCATGATATAGATAATAGCGACAGTGCTCTATATGTTAGAGATGCTACCAACTATTTCCGTAAAGAAAGAAAACTCCTGTGAAGCATTCGAACACGACAGCATTGGTCCAGTGCAATTCAATATAACTTTGTAACATTGCACATATAATACAAAACTGAGCTGCAACTATGTCACAAGTGAGGTGTATCACGGCTTGCCGTGTATTGAAATATATTTATGCGCGGTTCTATGGTATACTTCGTCAAACGGGTGCTTTCGCCATCGGTTAAAACCGTCAAAACCCTTAATCCAAATTCTGGTTTCGCGGCAAGCCATGCTACAACTATATATTACTTATAAACACTAACGCTACAAGTTGATAGACACTATAAGCTATGTCACATCAACAAAAACTTGACATACGAGAATGGCCATAGCAAGCAATGTCTGTTCTATAGAAATATAATATTTTGAGTACAAGTCTTTTATGGAAACGCAGTCATTTATGGAAGCCGAAACACTATATGACACAAAGACAGACGGGGTGCATCTCATATCAAACATATATATCTCAAGCTGCGCCTTTATCCATTAGCGCAAATCGAGAAAAAAAGGGGGGCAGTTACTAGCAAAAACATATAATCTATAATCACGTGCGTTTATTACAGGGCACTAAAAATTATATCAGTTAAAAAATGGGGGGGGGGCGATTAATTAAGTGTCAAAAAGTGCAAGGGATTTCTCCCTTTGTACTCACCTATAATTGCGCCTATGCCTTCATCTATTCTCAGTGCTGCTCAGACCAAAGGCGCTTATGTGCTGCTACAGATATTTGGCGGTATTTAAAATTTCAGTTTGGTTTTTTGCGTTAAAATTAAATTATGCAGTCGCTTTCTTTACGACAGTCTTGCTACATTTATTTATATAACAATTTAATACGTTCAAGGTCGTGGGAAGCTCTTTGTAAAATTGGGAACAGCTGATCCCTTATTTCGACGCCACTATGTTAAATAAATCAAACAAACCAAGTACTCTCTTAAATCAAAACTACTGTTTCAAAGCAATTAAATATTAACACCTATATAGTTAATAATTATGCTATATTTTACGGTCAAAATGGTTGATTTTCTTTGCTACCGACCGATTGAAATCAGTTCTCTTATCACGTCGAACAAGCTAAATATCGCTACTACAGCAAAAATCAGAAATATAGCCTAACTGTGGAATGAACCCAGCCTTGTCTATTGTGGAATTTATAGTATTCTAAAATCAAATAAGAAAATTAACTTAGGCATAAGTTTTAATGATAACTCAGTATCTAGCCAAGTCAAATATCGCATCTTACACTAATTACAGCATACATAATTTATTTATTGGAATCACGAGCTCACGAAGGCTCCTTGGGAAGAGGATGACCCTTGTCACCTTCCCCGTGTTAACTCGTTGGGCGTGACGCGATCCGTTTTGCCCATACCACAAGTTCAGGCTTTCGGTAAGCACCAACTTTTTTGGAGGGGGGGGGCGGGCCGTCGCGGTATCAAAGGCAAAATTTTGTTTCGACCCTTCCATGTTTTAGAGGCGGAGGTAGTTTTACATCTTCAAAGCCTGTGGTGGTGCAAAAGTTTTGTGTTTGTAAAATGACCATCCGGAAATCCGCGGGGAAGGGGGCCTTAGCAAATTTTTGCTTGTTAATATGGCCACCACAGAAGGGCCTTTGCTGCAATTCCACCGCCCTAAATTTGCCTATTTTGAAGATGGAACGATAAGTTTGGTTGTATTTGACGAGTCGGCTCAGAAAATATCAATTTCAGGCAGGCTCGGATTAAGTAATTAAAGGCCTGGGGGCATCCCAGCAAAAGTGGCCCGGCCAAACAAGGCATATATCATGATTAGTTACGACCTCATTGGCGATAAATAGTAACGCTAAAAGTAAGGAACAAAAAAGTCGAAATGGGAGAACGCGTCGTAATCCACTCTATCTCATGGCGCGATCTTCAAAATACTTTCAAACAATTTGGGTGAACATACTAACAAAGAAAGGTAGCCCTAAAATGGCCCGAAATTTTTGTTTGACCTGGGGGCAATTGTCCCCAAAGGCCTCATTGTTAATCCGACCTTGATTTCAGCCTTACTCCATGTTATTACTGCGTCTTTTGAATCCGATCCGATGCGATACTACCAAACTCTATCGTATAGTTCGTATGTATATGTATTTCTCGCACTATATCAACATATTTGGATACGGCAAAATTTTGCATGTTTGCAATGTAAATACTCTATATGCAATACATGTCAGAATCAGATAGAAAGGGACGCAATGTGAGCATGCCCTTAAGCAAGACATTAATTATAACGTTGTGTAGATATATTTGTGCTTTGATTTTTTGAAAACAATAAAGCTCACATTACAGCAAATCTAGCGAATTCGTTCTAAAAAACAAAAATTACAAAGTCAATACAACTTTCATCATCATCATCTAATATACAAAAATGAAATACGACAAGAATAAAAGCAAAGCAAACAACGATACACTGTCAAATATTTATTTAAAACAGCACCATTTTTGGAGATTTCAGTTTCTTACAGATAATTACATTTAAAAGTTACTATAAACAAGACAAAGCTTGCTTGTAGTAGTTATGGTTACAGTTGGGTGTCTACCCAGGTGTATGCAGACAATTCAGGATTAAAACTGTGATTCTTTTCAGCTTTACGGCATATGCTAGCATGGACAATATGTTATAGCAAGGTACGTCCTGAAAATGGCTATCGGCGATATACAGTTACTCTCAGATAACAGCTACCAAATTTAGCATAATGTACTTTTCAGTCTATTACAGAATAAATTTGTACTAAGCTAGATCATGCTGTTGCCCGGTTGCAATATACAGTATTCAACTCATTGTTTACTGCAACAACTATAACTCGAGAACCGATTAGCGGAATTTGCAAATTTTTTTTACCGTCGAATTTATTTTACTATAAATTTCCCCTGGATCTCCCTTTTTTGTTTGCAAGCAGTAGTTGAACAAATCAATTGTTTCGGGCCAAATCAGTTCATATTAAGATGTTATCGTCTATAATCTAGTAAGAAGTAAACATAAGGTAAACAACAATTTTCATCCTATTTTTGTCAATTGTTGCTCAATTTTCAATGTGAAATTTACATGTGAAATATTGCTAACCCAACAGTCTCTGCGCAGCATCTGGTTTATTATTACTTTATCGCTGCTATTAGAGTTTAATGAGTAAAGTTTGAAGCTTTCATTACTCCATTAGTCATATATAATAAACTGTTTTTGGTTCAAGCGAGGGCTCCAGCACGACGATGACCGAGTGAGCCGCACAACCGTACATACAAATCTCTGAAAGCCGATATGGCGTAATACAGCTAAATACTGACTTATAATACAGTTCTATGTCAGAAGCCATATTATAAAGAGTCGATTACCGCTTCCGGAATTACTCCACTATGAAATAAGTTCGATTTCTGTCTGACGTCGTTCAGTAATGTCTCCATATAACAAATTTAAACCGTTTCCAAATGCGTCCTACAGGCTGTAATAACATAGTTCAGCAATTATTATTTATTTTTAAAAATTCACTCATATATTAGATCTAGTTGGTAACCATAGTTTATATTGTTCATCCAGAGCGACGACGATTTAAATTTGCCGCAGGTCACTTATATAGTTAACATCAATACATCTATCAATCAGAAATGTCAAACAAGACTCTATAACCACACCATCCGTTTAACCCCAAGATCGTAACCAAATTATGCATGATCCAATGGTACCGTGGTAAACCAGACAAGAAGCAAGCTGTTTGAGCTCAGATGGTTCATATAACACTTTCAGATGAGATTCAAATAACAATGTGAAAATATTTGATAACTCGAGTTACATTACTAATTTACAAAAAATACCAGCTCATTAATAGCCACTGAGCAGACTATTTTTCAGATACAGCAAGAACACTTCGCATATTCGAGTGAAAGTTGTCACACGTCACAAAATTGGGGACAGTATAGGTGAATTCTGGGCTTAAACCGCGTAGCAGTGTAACACAGGCTTTCGACAAGATTAGAGCTAGTTTGGTAAATAAATTTTGGCAACCATTTTTGTTTATTTTATCAAGTCCAACCTGCGTGGTCGTATGTTACTCTCGCTAACAGCGTTGTTAGCCCAGCACTAGTTGCCACGATAAGGTGACATAAAATCGCACAAAACTTTGATGGTGCCTGATAAACAGTAGAAGATATACTTCGCGAAGGAATTGTTCTGTATTCGCGTTTAATCTTTTTGTCAGGCTTGTCATGGGACAATAAATTTTGTTCGCCGACACGCCATGCAACTGTTTCCAAGCCGTTTAAATGACACTGTTCTTTATGGACCCATATGGAACGTCCCAATGCAGTGTAAGCCATAAGTAGAGGGCGCGCTATGGTACACAAGCGACCATAATTATGTCCAGGCGTTAGATGAATAAACGATACGGGAATAGTGTTGGTCGATGATGTGCTGCTCAGATGATAGGATTTAATTGCAGTTGGACCGCGTTCAAGGAACACATCGAGAAACATTGGAAATTTAGCACCGCTGCCAGTTTCTAGCTTAAACGACATTTGACTGTCGGAAACAGTCGCCAATTGAACATCGCTAATGATTGAATCAGCTCGCTTGCCAAATTCGTCGAGGGTACGATGAATCTCGCAAGTTGTCGACGTGTTGCCTTGGCGCTTGTGACGATGCATATTTTCAAATTCCAAGCATACGTAGTACCACGATTTCTCGTTGAGATCACCTGAAATAAGCGTAAAACGACCAAGGTATTTTAACAAATCCAACATAATAGATATATAGGAAACTAACCTAAAGGGAAACCTATCAACAAATAACGACAGTTTTTGTCTGAACATTTTGCATTTAGATTAGGTAAAGTCCCGTTACCTATGTTACGCAGGTTAGGTGGACAGCGGACGTTAGATTGAAATTTTACGAATAAAATTATTGGCACAATAATCAAAACACTCTCGATGTGTACTTTTATTATGAGCTATGATACTTTCTGCACAGCTCAGTCAAGAGCGAGACTATAACATGCCGTGAATTTTAACCAGATGTTTGCAGTTGTATTTTCGATAAGGATCGTGCTTAACAATAGGCAATTAAAACGTGCACAATTATATATTTACTAACATTTCATAAAACAATTTTTAGAAGCCAATTTGTTCAATATTTACGAATGATACTATAATTGAAATTCAACATGCATTTCTTTCAATGTGTCATTGAAAATTATAAAAAAATCATGAGCATAAGGTGCAAGTTGCGTTTACCGCGAGTATTTACTATACCACTTAAATGTTGCCTATCAGTTGAATATTTTTGACAACATAAACTGAAGAAATTGCCTCACCTTACATTCCCTATTGCCTGCCCGTTCCTCCGATCATTCGTACCTTGCTACGCACAACATCCGATTGGAATCCGTTTAGACCAATAGCTAGGTCCAAAAAGTACAAAATAGTATTTAAAACTATTAATTGTAGAGAAGATCGAAGTGAATAGTCTTTGATTTTTAATAAACTGTCTGAATTGAAATGAAAAACAAAGTTAACATCTTTTGCGCGAATCAGGTTTTCAAGGACCACATAAAACTACTGGATTTTAGTGTTCCTACTGATTTTCTCAGATCAATATTTGCGACGGAAAACACAGGGCCACGAGTGCTAGAGCAAAAAATTTAACCGGCCCTAAGCTGAAAGGACTCCCCTGTTTTGAAGCAAACAGCATTACACTGAAGTGTTTACAAATAAACTGCAGCCCAAGGTAATAAACAGAAAACTTACCTATCGTTACGACTTTTTCTGGAATTCGTTCAACAAAAACCATTTTGCGTATTGATTTTCCTTTTTGATCCAACGGTATAGCAGTGACGTATAGCAGCGGTAGTTGAAATGGATCCAAATAGGAGTCGAACAAGCTTTCCGGAACGACAATATTAAAACCGTGTCGAAGTGGATCGATCAGTTCAATACAGTCAACATCGACATAGACCTTGGGATTATGATTAAAGCTTGTAACGAACCGGGGCGTAATCAAAAATGCCAATGTGACGACGAAGTATCGCGCCCGTTTTAATAGCATCTCGTAGTGAAATTGTTTATTCGGCGCAACGTTTTTAAAAACTACCATTTTGTAATTCATATATATTGCTGTTACTCTGCCTGGTTGTCTTTAATATATACTTTAATGAACAACTTTAATATACGTAACATTAATAGTCGCAGAACTGTAACTATAAATCGTTCTGAAACTAAAAGTTACAAAAATTATTTCAACATTTAACAAATTGCAGACACGGCGAAGCAAAATACGAGGTTCATGTTGTAAACTGTTACGAAGCACTGGGTGCATGGGCGTCGCAAACGGGGCGGGGCACGAAGGGCCATGCCTCCAGTTTGGCTCGGTGCCCCCCAGTTCGAATTTACAAGTTGGATTTTGTGCCCTTCCAGAAAGCCCTGGTTCCCCCACCCAGTTTGGCTTTTCTGGCTACGCCACTGACTGGATGTCTTATGGTTAAGCAGGTATCAGGTTTTGGCTGCTCGCAATTTATGACCAATGCATATTGAGTGTTCGACCTGTATACAACGGATACGCGTTGTTCGACAATAAAGAGACCACATAGAAAATTTATACCTATTTCTTCTTTATTGAAAAGTGAGAAAATCAAATGAACCCATGTTACATGTAGCTAGCAGCGAAATGGCATCAATGCAGCACCTGTATCGTTTGACACCTCAAGTATATAGTGCAACATACAGTCTAAAACTACTAAGTGTAACGATAAATTCAATAATAACAATTGAACAGTGGATCTTTTATACGCAATGTGCGGACGGCATTTAGTGAACATTCATTCTCAAGCCGTATGAGTGTGTTTCAGAAGCAGATCACTGCAGTAAACGTAAAGTCTCGAATGTGCCATAGGATCTGAATAAAATTTGTATTGAATTGTAGTACCAATACAGTGAATTAATTAATTAATCTCATCAGACAACAAGATTAATTCATTCACTGCTTTGCGTAATCAATTGTTTAATTGTCATGCGGGTATATTTAATACTTTGGCTAGTTACACCGAAAGCTTGCGGTATCCAAGTCGTAAAAATTTGTGACTTATGTTCTTTTTTCATGATCCAGATATGACAGTGTGAACAATTTTCACATAATGTCAAAAACAATTTGGAGTTCAACGGCTCTGTTTCTGGGCATTGGAAAATAAAAGCTTTTGTACCATCGCCATTGGCACTTCAGGCAACTGTTCAAAGCTGAAATTATAACTTTAGCAGGAGATATATATGGGTAGCACGGGCTAAAGGCTAGGCTAAAACAAATTATATACCGCCCCCTCATCTAAGAACGCTTCTTAAAGAAAGCATGTATATATTGTTTAAAACAAGTAATTTCAGAATTAATACAAATTAAAACTTTTCATGTTACTTGCAATATAAGTCGTAAACATTGCATTGAAGATATCTAACCCCAAGAATTGTATTCAAACAACTTAGTAACGTTGAAAAACTGAACTTTGCTTAAAATTGTCATATTCGCCAAAATTCGACATCTTTAACAACTGTTCTGGGTTCTTTTACCGTTATATATATTCCTTATTTGTGATCAGATATAAGTGGCTATAGCTCTTTTTCTGATTTGATCTTTCATTAAGAAAAAATCGTCTAGAACATCACTGAATCAATATTATTCGTAAACATTTTGCTTCATGTTTACCCAGTTTAATAGTGTTTAACAAACGTTACAGCGTTTATATATGATATTCGGGCCCTGTTAAAGATAACGATATTCTCCAGTTCTTCACATCTGGCCCAACTTCGAAACATTGTTAATATTAATTAAAGTCTCTAGCTATGATATTGTAAGCGTATTACAACACAGTACGTTGTATAAATGCGATATTACAGTATGAACTAATTGCTTACGCTGCGATATTATGCATCATTTACGTTAAGATGTGTCAACCTAGGGCCGAATTCTGTCACAGAGCCAATTCCGGCTCGCCAAAAGCACGGAAACATCCGGCTTTTCATAAATACAATAGATAGCTAAGCTATGCCAGTATGTTTGTGCGAGCCGGGAGTGGCTATGTCTCAGCGTTTGATAGCCGGGACGCACTACCGAAGAAATATTTATTACATTAGGTTTATCAGATTGTGTTGCAAAGAAAATATTTAGCTCTAGGTCCAAAAAAGGCAAGATTAGTAGTGATTAAAGCAAGATGCATGAATGCAGGTAAACTAAATACGCAAATATAGCTATTTTCAAAATTTTGGTATAAGCGCCTTTTACAAGCCAACCTAGTAGCTGTGTAAAGCACGCTCTTTCATACATTAAAATTATACTATTGTAACTTCAAGGATGCTTTACGAATGTATGACCATATGTACCATCAATTTCTTTTTTTCTCGATTTTCCAGTGTCGTCATATAGTCTGACTTTTAGAGCCGATTCCGGCTCTTGTGACAATTTATCAGCCTCGTTTTACTATTAGATAATATATTTGCAGGGTCTAACGCGGCCCAATAAATGTCATACAGGCTAATCACGTCTAGCCAAGCGTGGCTTTAGAGCCACGGCAGACTGTGACAAAATCCGTCCCTTACGTACACATTTTAAGGTAAATGATGCATTAGGTGGCACAGCAGTGCACTTTGGTACAGCACTGGCTCAATTGTCATAACAAAATAGTATGCAGACACTACTAGAGTAAAGTTGATCTCATTATTTAAAAAACATTAACTGTATTTGCGTGGCTATGACAAAATACAAAGAAGACAAATTTTATTCATTTCCTAGTATGCATACATACGAGTATTTACATTCGCTGCAGTATTCTGCTTCTGAAATGCGTTAATACTTCACCAGAATGAATCTTCATTAAAAGCCGTCTGTAAAGCATGTTTACTAATATTCGCATAACACTGCAGACATTTTATAACAAACATAGACCATACTACACTACCATAGACCGTATTTGCAAATATTCCCAAGATTGTGGTTTAAGTCAGTTAGTCCAAAAACATGGGCAGGTAAGGTGTAATTTTTACGTCAGGAACACGGAAGGTGTCTATGTCGAGTGATCAAGAAATGGCTAACTGCTGATGTTGCGGCTGTTTTTAAGAAAAGAGGTGCTTCAGATCCCCTAAATTACGAACCTATCTAGGCTAACGTCGAATATTTGCAAGCTTATAAAATTTATCATAAACAGAACTTTAATGGATTATCTGCGATCGAATAAACTACTTACAAAATACCAACATGCTTTTCTAGCGTGTAAATTCTACAACACAGCTATTTGAATGTTTCAATGATCGGACCAATGCATATATACGATCGTGGCAGCTTGATTGACATTGTATGTATATATTGATTTTGCAAAAGCATTCGACACTGTTTCGCATGAAATCTTATCTGTAAACTTACACAGTTTGGTGTAACACCTCATTTACGAGCCGGGAAATCTGTTTTTCTACGTAATAGAACTATTGGGGTAAAGATAAATAATCGTTGCTCTGATACCTTTTTCGGGAAATCAGGTGTGCCGCAAGGAAGTGTTTTGTGACAGTTGCTTTTCCTTCTATTTATGAATGATATTACTTATAATTTAAATGTATTTGTAAGATTTTCGCTGATGATGTGAAACTGTACAGCCATACGTCATTTTCAGATACTCACAAACTAAAAAGCAACACTCAAGTGCAGTATCGGATGTGAAAAAGGCATACGTGTGGCAATTGCAAATCTCTATACTTAGATGCGGTATTTTAAATATTGAACAAAACAACTCAAATGCCTAATATTTATTAAACAGCGAGCTGCTACTAAACGTAGAATCTACCAAATATTTAGGCGTTATTGTTTGCAAATATCTTAAATTGTGGCCATTTGTTGCTGTATTGAAAGTTCGCGGCTGTTATGCTAAAATCTATCGGCAGCGCAGTCTGTGATGATACTTAATAGCAACCAATCCTAAACGGGGATAAGAAGAGCGATCTAACCAACAGTGGATCAAATTTTATGCCACACTTTGGCATCAAAATTTAGCAAAGCTCAGAACAACTATTGTATACAATTATTTTTTCATTCTTAAAAACGTTTAAATTTTTAAAACCACTATCGAAATTTGAGCAAATAACTTTCAAAACATAATTTTACTACTACAATGCTGTGCAATCCGCAATTTTACATAATTAAAGTGGAATAAGAAATTTTATTGTTGGAGTGTGGCGGATAAGTCCAGTAGGTACAGTGCACCACCTGTTCCAGTCATAAGGCACTGAACATTTCAGTTCGTAAAAAGGCAGTAAATATTTTCATTCAAATATTTACTGTGCTACTTCTGTTATATAAATAACTACAGTTCCATCATATGCACCACTAACATGGATATATCATTGAATTTGGTAATTTTCAATAATATATATTTATGACAGGAAATTATTTTTGAGCAAAACATCTAAAACCAAAACCATTTTAAAACAGAAACCTTTATTTTATAATTTTGTTGACAATTCAGACAATTTCAGAAATTCGGTATCTTCAAAACCAAACTCAACGTTGGTGACAAATCTGAATACTTTTGGCAACGAGTAAATATCTTTCTTTGTTTGATTCAATCCGGATTACAATCAGATATTAGTGGTTATGTGTCGTTTCTGATCCTTTATTTTATAATTTTGTTGACAATTCAGACAATTTCAGAAATTCGGTATCTTCAAAACCAAACTCAACGTTGGTGACAAATCAGAATACTTTTGGCAACGAGTATATAAATATCTTCCTTTGTTTGATTCAATCCGGATTACAATCAGATATTAGTGGTTATGTGTCGTTTCTGATCTTATGTAATTCTTTATTGACCCAAAAGAGTTTATTATGATTTGGATTGTTAGGATCTTTCATCTGGTTTATATTTCACATGGCCAGTGGGAATATAGGTGGTGAAAGATTGTCAATGAAAATATAATTCAATGAAAATACATACCAATACTGTACAATAAGGCTGGCTTTGATCCTGAAGTTTCGCGACCATTAACAATTAAAAGTTTGAGAGTGTCACATACAAAATGTACCCCTCAAAAACAATCGACTCTTGCTATAAATTAAATGAGCGAACATGGAATAAATACGTATATTCAAAGTCTATCCACTGAATTATATTAATTTTACGTAGAAATAATTACAAATGATACACTTTAGTCAATATTGCAAATGTGTGAGGTTATTAATCTCTATCTATTCAAGCGACGTCGTCGAGAAAACGGAAATCCATTTCGTAATTAAAAATAACTGGACAGCAGTTATTATAGCTGTAGAAGCAGAAATGTTTTGACAATAAAACTATACACACATCAAAGCTAATAGACAAAGCACTAAAGCTAACCGAGAGAGAAAACTTATTTTGTTATGCATCATTAAGAACTTGAATTATTACCTATTATTATTGTTATTATTAATACAGCGATTGTCAAATTACAACTACAGTCCCGCTGTATTATAATAACGCGCTAAAATTCATAGTATTGAGACTTAGAAACCTAAACAGTTTATAAGTCTGTCTAGTAATTTCATGTATGTCTTAAACATAACATTGTATATTCGTCATATCATACCGAAATATGACTCTGTCATAGTTCAGCTTGAATCGTGGGCTGCAAACCAACAATACATACATCCAACCGCCAACAAACGAATATGATTGACATCTTTCCGAGACAGTACAAAGCAACAAGAAACCACAAACATACACACAAATACAAATAACATGTATATACACTAGTTGCTTCTTGCGATCAGATTTCAGTGTCAATATTATAGATGACAGTGAAACAACGAAACGAAGCAACAATATCCCTACAACGTTCCCTTTTAGATGTGACGATGATTTAAAAATCGTCAATATTTAACATAGGATTTTTGCTTCTACATATCTGCATATCGCGTGTTTTTGAAATATTACTGTCAAAAATATCAGTTTTTAATTGCTCTGTTTGAGCAATTAAGCTACAACGTACCACTCGGCATTTCGTATTGGAAAGCCAGGAAATTCAGTCGAGACTACAAAGTATTTAGATAGTTGTATGATGTCTTACGTATATAGGTACAGAGGCGTAGCAAGACGGGGGATGGGAGGACGAGGCGCCCCTGCATTTCGGCAAAAATCGGAAAAAATAGGACTTTTCTATCATGGTATAAACAGTTAGTTTCGGTTTAGGATGTATTATGAGCCACATTTTCAGGCTCTGACTCGGCTTTCCACGTGTGAACAAGCTAGACTCGGCTTTTCAGAAATGGCTGTAAGCAGGCTGTGCTCGGATGTAAGAACCCAGACGAGCTTAGTGCCTAAATTTTCACCTAGGATGTATACTGAGCTGCAGTGCATACTTTTTAAACAATACATAATAAACCCCTACATATGTAACCCCGATAATCTTATGCTGTTGGTGCAATGGAAATAATAATAGTCGAGATAGATATTTGTTACCAAGCACGAAATCTTGAGGAATGATTGTCAGAATTGGACAACAAAAGAAGTTTTATGTAGAATGAACATCTACTAAGTTAGCAAAAAGCTCGGTTGGAGAGCACGATTAATAAGTTGTTTCCTCAAGGCACAAAAAGTTGATATCATCAGAATCGGATAATCTCTAATTCCATTGAAATACTATTTCTATTGAAAGAATAGCAATTTAGATTGAGCAAAAATTTTGGAAAGTGCATTGCTTTGATTTATTCGTAAACTGTATTAGTAGATTTCTTTGATTCAGCGGTTACTATAGAAACAGTCATATGGTGCGTATTATAGTATCGGATATACTTACAGAAAAAAACTAAAATATATTAAATAACTATATATTGTCCCATAAGCCTGGCCAATAAACCATAGATAGTGCTAATTGTTGAATTTAACTCATAGTTAACAGAAGTGTAGTTTAAGAAAATTAAAGAATGCAACAACTAATAACCACTTTTGTACAACGATTCACTATTATAATTTTAGCATGTTTATTTAAATTTTAAAACAACAATTAATTAGCATATAATTATTGAGTTTGGCTTATCCTGTTATTTCGACTTAAAACATTTTGTAATCAATACTAAACTTATACAAAGCCCAATATACTCTTGGGTTGACAGGCCGAGACATTTTTCATATCCCCGAATATGCGCTACTCACGCCGCAAAGGCAGCTTTTATTTTATTTAACGCCGAAAATTATATCAAATTCATTAAGCCCAAAAACAAAGTCGAGTTCTACGGTGAAATCACAACAAACAGAACACCACTGCGACCGGCAATGAAGGTTGGATTCGAAACAAAAAAACTGAAGGAACTACACACTAATCTAGTCTCTGTGCGTTGGAACTTAATTATCATTAATAATAATAATAAATCCAACAATACTAGCTCGTGATACAGCAGTAGGAGTAGTACCACTCTGGATATGACGGTACTATCCTGATAGATTTTAAATTATTTTAAATAAATCCAACCTTGAATTTGTTATTGACAACAATATAGACTACCGACCGACCGACCGAGTGACTGATTTGAAACCACTACAATGTTTCACCCGAGCACTGAAAATGTCGTTGCATTGTATTTTACTTTGATTCAGTGTTGTTGATTATGACAAAATAATAGTAGAAGCAAACGAAATTAAAATTAAAATTACAAATACAGAACAAAAACGAGAGAGAAAAAAGCTGTCGATAATGGAATCGGAAATTCTATGACGAACTGTACTAGAAATAAATAAATATATATTAGAGCATTTGCGAGAGATTCAAAGTCGCAATCGTGTTTTTTTTTCAATCATATCAGCCGGTTTCAGGATTCTGAAGTACTGTATAAATTTATTTATATATGTATTTTTATCAACGGGGTTTAAATTTACAAGTAAAATGCATACATCTATGTTAAAGTATAATAAATATGTGCATTTTCTTATATTTCAGTAAAAATAAAGGTTTCAATTCAGAAACCAAGTCATAAACTGCCAGCCGAGATGAAATGTATATGTCCGCACACAATTATTCGCAAACAGGAGTTTTTGGGTTCTATTCGAGAACCCATAAGTAATAAAACGAACGGTTTTATTGCGCTATAGTCACGAAAATCCACGCGACGTTATAAACTAAGTGCTTTGTCTGTTCCTATCTTACGACATTGAGACAAACAAAATTTTGAACTCAAACAACACGCTATTGCCGACTATATATTTGACAGTCTGTAGCTGCTTCTTTAAAATATCTGTGGTCAAATAACCGAAATATTTACTTTGACAAGAGTGTGGCAGCGAGGGGTCGTGGACTCCTCGATATCAACCCATAGTCCATTTTTAAATTTCTTGCCGTAAAAACTAGGTAAATTTTGAAAAAAAATTCCGTCCCTCTTTCCGTATCACGTTGTATCTTACACACCGCTCTAAGTACAATCGTCGCACATCTATTGCTATTATTTTCCGCACTAAAGTACAATCAAAAGCAGCACCACAATATGTGATACGAGTGCGTCACATTGGCCAAGATGTTGATGTCATTGCACAGATGTATGTGTCTTAATCTTCAGCTACTTTTAATAAGGGAACGCAGAGCAGGAATAATGATTTTAGTCTAGAAATTTACTGAAAATACAGTTGAAAAGAAGATAACAGCAACGCAAATGAAGATGATGGCGCGCATAAAATATATACTCATGCTGATGATTTAGCTCTTTTCATAAAAACACAGAAATCCTTTCCTGTATTCCTCGCTATTTAGAATTTCGGAAAAGTACATTTATAGTGGTAATTTCTGCTCATTTAAGCTTGCTACACGCCGCGGTTGAAATACACGAATACATGCGTGTTAGAAATTACTTCTGCTCAGCGGTTCTTTGACATCCATAAGACTGTTACACGACCATAATATCTTAGTAAAACAAATGATACCAAATTTGACATAGACAAAGCGCCACTCAGAAATTTTATACACAGCATAACTGAGAAAATTATTTTAACAGTGGCGCGTCCTACGTATTCAAATGCAAAAAAAATGTTGCCATAGTGAAATATTATTTACCATTATGAAATTATTATTATTATATATACTATTATTACCACCATTATGAAATATTTTTGAATGAATGGAACAGTTGATTAGTTTTGTAGAATGGATGTTCTCCAATTACTTCGGATTACTGAAAATCAGCCCAAGTAGAACCGAATACAGTAACGTAAAAACGTTTTCAAATCTGTGTTCCCAGTATCTGTGGTCCGAGATGCCAAAATCTGATGGGAACTAGATCCCGGCATGCCAACACCCCTGTCAGCATGCGTTCGAGTTGTGTACGGGAATAGAGTACACCTGGATGTGTTCGAAAAAGGTCAGTCGTGTATGTACATTGTAGAATTTTGTAATTTTGATTTCATTTAAATCAGAAAGAGTAGATTTTTAAAAAATGAGATGGCATTATTAAATTCGAAATCGATATCTATCTGGAATTGTTGACAAACGCGAAAACAATAACGACTGGCCTAAAATAAACTAAGTATACTCAAATAAAACATTTATAGAAATTGTAACGTCAGTAAGACGCTAGAGATTATTTTCGTCATTCGTCTGGTTCCAAATATGGTAAAGCTGTAAATTCTAAACGAATGTACCTTTAGTAAAACTTTGAGAAGAATATAAATTATTTTCCTCTATGCATCTTTTTCAGCGCTCGGAAAATCGTAGGCCATTGCCCAATGCCAAGGCGTAGTCACAGAATTTTGAAAATTAGAGGTATATCTTTGATTGTTTTGTCTTAAATAAAGCAAAGTCATGGTTTCTAATACACTAAGCTATTGCTGTAGGCTATGTTATATGACTGCTGTATATACAAACATCAGTTATTACATGTTCCAGTAGCATCGTAAAGCGCGGTATGCTAGTGTTGGCTTAGAAAATAATACGAGTTCCACAGCACCTGATGTAAATTGTTGGATGTTTTAGTTCTCCATCGTTACATACCACGCTGTCGCGGCGAATAAATCTAGCAGAAATATGGGTTCTATTATATATTTTGACTCGCTTGCTTTCGCAGTGTGGCACAAAAATGAAATGTCAGATTATCTGGTGGCATTTCGGCAAATATTCTTGAAATTTGTATCTTGCGTTGCACTTATTTTTAGAATTTATTGTTTTGTTTCGTTCGTAGCAGCCTCATTCGTTCTTTGTCGTGAATATATTTCGTTCCAAGCAATACAAGGATTTTATTTTAATGACAATGAGTTTTGAGATAGGTAACCGTCTCGGAACGTTGCGGAAAACGGTAAATTTTCGAGCGGCATATAAAAAAGTAGCTTCAAGCTACCTATCCCATTGTCCAATCACGATATCTGCGTTCTATAATCAGAACACAGATTTGTTTCATAATCTCCGTACGGAATTGATAAGACCCAGTTACAAGGTCGATATAGTTGTTCAATATATAAAAACGCGTGCAGTATTGGTTTTAAGTACACTTACTTAGTTTATATTTTGGATAGCCTTTCAGATTATGTCAGTGATTTAAGTTTGGCCCTTCCACGTATTTGTGACGGAGGGTATCGTAGATCGGTGCATTTGTGGGGTTTGTCGTGGGGCATGCTTTTGAATATGCGTTGCTATTACGCTTGCTTCACAAAATTGCTTATGGAATCAAGTTGTACCTCTTAAATAGGGCGGGGGATGTGTCAGATTTATAGCTAAACCGATTTCAAGCAGCCACTACGGTTGAAGTTTATTCCACATTGTCAGAAATGTGTTTTAAGTCATGTGACAAAGGGTCAAGCGTCTCCCAGCAGCGCCTGTTTACTCCAAATGCTTTAACACTTTGTCAGTGCCTACTGATTCTATAAAATTGGAAATCTTGTAAAATAAAACAATAATGGTTCCATGTAATATTGCGTGTCACGGAATGTCAGTTTTATTGTAGAGACTTTCAAGCTTGCCTTTTTGCACCTGCTCAGACATTGTCGGGTTCCATTCTGGACGAAAAATAGCTGTAGTATTCTAACTCAGTGTGAGCTTTCTCAAGAAAATTGTACAACAGCTCCTAAAGTATCGTAGTGGCTAGTATGCGGGTCTCGCACCTGACTGATCCTGGTTCGCTCCACTGCTGGATCAAAAAAATTGTTCAAGAATGCACAAATTTTGCTTTGGTTTAAAAAGGAAAAGGTTGTGTAGCTTTTGAAAATGAAAATACGGAACCGTGCAGTAGTTCAACGCTTTAATATTACTCTAGCTACAGTTATTTGGCTCTGATTTGAATTGAGTCAATTTGTTCGCAGGTGTTTTTATTAGAATACCAAAAATAAATCGCATTGGTGCCATGGTCCGTATATGTTCTACATTGAATCTTGATTGTTTCACACGACACTTTACTAAGCCCGGTCAGCACAAACCTTTATGGTATCATTTGTTAATTGTTTTACGTTTTTACTTATATTGTAGTTGGGCGTGGTGATAATTTATGGTTATTAAAATCTAAATATTGCCGGCCCAAAAAAAGTATTACGAAACTTTTTCTATAGGCGCCAATTGTTGCATCTTCTCTACAATAGAAATAATTTCTGGCTAACGGTTTGGCTAACGTTTTAGGTTAGTCCTTGATTTTGTATCATTGAGCTTATTGTTAATAGTTGAATAGTCGTTTATTACACAAAATAGACATTGACGTTGACCAGGATCATAATAAATAGCATAGTGAAAGATGAGATGTGCAGCCCAATTGGAACGATTCATTAAAATTTTTTTTTATTTGTTACTGACTCAATTTGCCGCCCACTATATTATCCTGGGTGCTTTTGTCATAATTGTTTCTGGAATTCTTACTGAAGTCGCAAATTAACCACTATGCATTACTGTAACACGTTTTTAAAATTATGTTTTCCCTTATTGACTGGATGTACACTAAGACTACAAAAAAAGATTTTCGTCTTTATTAACTCAACCTGTTTAATTTTATGGTGCTAGTCGGCAGCAGTGCCCTTAGTCACACAGTTTTTTTTAAAATTTGCCATTTGGCGTATATGTACACGTACGTTATTATTCATTAGCTTTGCGTTTTTGTTTAAGAAGCATCGAAACAGTTCTCAGAGAGATCCGTGGTCTGGGTGCGCGGTACTCAAGGTTCCCTGGTTCGGTTTATGGTACGATGTAAAGTTTGCTAATTATCGCGCAAAATACAAAGTAAATCTGCCCACAGGTTTTCGACAAATTTCTGTTATCAAGTTGAAAATCATTTGTTAAAAATAAGTTAAGAAATATTCTGGGCTCTTGTTATCTAAAATTTGATAAGATAAGATAACAACTACGAATTATACCGTGATTGTATTTAATGTTGAGTTTACGATTGCATAAAATCACTCTATGACCCCACCTAATCCGTACATGGGTCGGTATTGTTTCATGAACAGATTTATAGCGATATTGCTTTCTTAGCCATTGGTATTATAGCTCAGCTTTTGGATTATTTGCCATCTAATTCAAATTCCCCTTTATAAAATAATTTTGTCGACCCCCAAATGGTCTGATTTCAGTTGTACTGTAGCTTTGTCTAAGCAGCTTCGGATATAATTTTGACGAACAAAACCTTCGTCGTATTCTGTTTTAAAAATGGTGAGAAGTGAGGACTTTTGGGCGAGGGTAAAGTTTAATTTTTATCAACAATGATCTAACGGGATATAGTTATAGATTCACTTATAATTGGGGTATAACGAGTGACGTATTTCGATCAAGTTTGAAAAACAAACTTGCAGAGCTTAGCAGCGATAACACAAGACAGTTTGTTAGACAAAGAACCGTTGTTCGCAGCATCACATTCTATGTAAGAGTGATTCTTATTGACTTTTGAAGATTGTTAACCAACGTTCCTTTATTTCAGCTGACTGGCCTGTCGAATTGATAGTG
This sequence comes from Trileptium ribeirensis, assembly GCA_030248225.1. NCBI lineage: Eukaryota > Metazoa > Nematoda > Enoplea > Enoplida > Thoracostomopsidae > Trileptium > Trileptium ribeirensis. The sequence continues at coordinate 87,923 of JASANE010017182.1, forward strand.
CTGGTGGTGTTGGTGCTTTAGCAATAGTATATCGCTGTTTCACATTGGCTATTGCTCAGTATTATCTACGCGGTTACAGGCGTGTCTCTAACGTTCGCGCAAAGGCACTAGTCACTTTTCGAGTGACGCCGACGTCTCGTTCCATTGGTGTTAATTTTCTAGCTTCATTCTTGAAGGTGAAATTATTGGATTTATGCAAACTTTGGATTCGCCTTACTCTGTTTGCGGAGTGGATTACGACGGTTGCGATTTGGTTCAATTCGCTCAGTTCTTCACAGCAGCTTGGGTTCAGCGACAACTTATACCGACAAAAACGTTATCGGTTCGGC
>JASANE010017184.1:0-15302 GCA_030248225.1 Trileptium ribeirensis
TTAAAATTTAGACTCATAAACCGTTCGACACAAATTAAAAGTTTATTGTTTGAGCAGACCGTTAATCAAAGCTGGACAAATATCCGCAAAGACGCCAATATAAACATAACAATATTAACTGTTAGAGAGGTAATAGATTTCAGACACTATAATGAGACTTTGACTTCACTTGTTACTTCCATGGTCACATAACAGCACGCAGACAAGCTAGTTTTGTCACAGTTATATGCAATTCAATAAATAAACGCAACTATGTCAACCATAAACTGCAAGCGAGGGTGATACCGGGCCAGCGTGGTTGCGTCTCTAGTAAGTAATCACTGCACAGGGTTTCTATGTGATACCAACTCTGAAAATTATGAAATAATTGTGCGGGGCTCTAGATAACCAAACCAACTTTATTATCGTACCAGGCAAAAAGCCAACTATATACCGCATTCTTGCTGCCATGCTGGACACGCATAGCCAAACCAATGAATATATACATGAAAGCAGGTTCATCGACCCTAGACACATTGCGGACTTCTAAAGTCCCACGAAAAACTACAATGTAGTCAATTTGATCTCTAGATAAAACCATCGTATTCATCATGCTTGATAACGAAATTAACGCTAGTTGACGTACCATTTCTTCCCCCAGCATGGTACGTGTCTAAGAGAGCTTTATTCCTGGATCTGCGTTGATTTGCCATGCGAAGAGGAGATCGAATCGCATTGGAGCAAGGCGTGATGATGAGTTGAAAACATATTAATATTCGTAAGCTTTGAGGAACCCCGATTCGTGAAGCTTCTTTTTAAAAAGTGACAACGAAGTTGCATTTACGACCTCGGTTGGAAGCGCGTGCCAAGCTCGAACTACTTGGTGAGGAAAAAAAGTGTCTACGACAGTCTAGGCGAGGAGTGTCGATTGGTTCCAGCTTAAAGATATGCCCTCGAGTGCTGGGTAAGCCAGGAGCGAAATACTTTGAGATGTCAAACGCTACATCCCCACGAATTGTCTTGAATAGCAGAAGAATATCGTTTCGAAGCCTTCGGTTGCTAGCGACTGAATACCGAGAAAGTTCAGACGCTCCCTATATGAAAGGTGTCGAATCGTCGGAATGAGCTTTGACGCTAGTAGTAAGAGAAAACACGCAATAACATACCGAAATTAAAAAAAAACGATATTTCTAGCAAAGCATCGACAAACCGCGGTCCAGGGAGTGGTCCCATGAAAAAGCAAATTGCTGCTCAACAAAGTTATAAATCTCGGTGAGCTAATTCTGTCTCTCTGACGAAAGGATGGTATCCGTTTTGCGATGCGAAACTTGTGTCGCCAGATAGTAGCTGCGCAATACTTTTACATGTATCGTCAAATTTGACAAGAGAACCAACCCTTAAAAATCTGTTTTTGCCATTTTCTCCGGAAAATGGGGTCGAAGCTGACTGCGTTCAACTAAACAGCACATGTATGTAGTCATCAGTTTTGTTATTAAACAAAAAATTTTCTCAAAATCAATCTACGGGAAGCTGAGTTATGAGTGACATCAACAGGCAAAAAGAAAATTCTACGATTTCTCCTCCGAACGCCTTTAGTAGAAACTCTGGTCGCTTCACTCGCTCCGTATAAATAATTTTTGAAAAAATTACCAACACTTCGATATCGCTCCTTCTCGCGCTCAATTTGCTTGTCACGTTTCAGTTTGAGAAAATACAACAAAAATATGCCGCCAGTGATTAAGCTAATCGCAAATCCGCGCCAGCTGAAATATATCGGTCGTTCACGAGCTATTCTTTTTGACTGAAGCGCGGAGAGATCGTCAGTGACAGATGACTTAGAGCCAGTCGCAGTCGCTGAGCTTGAGTCCGATGACTTTTGGTCCTGAAAAATACGTAATTCAAAAATTTCGACGAACTTTAACATAAACTCACATTTTCTTTGCAGCATAGTGAAACGTACCAATCGGTGAATAACCGACTGAACTTAGCGGAGTCGGAACTTCAATATTTGGCGCAACCAGAACCTGGTCTTATCAATAAGGGAATAAAAAGACGTAGTACTGAGCCTCTTGTTTCTAAGGGGTGAATGATAGGTATATAAGGTTTTTTCCCACCTGAACACGTTATTAAAAGAAGATTGGGTGTGTCGTTACTAGCAATGTGCCGAATCATCGATATTCGGCTTAATAGTAGGGTATTCGGTATTTGGCCGAATAGATCCACTATACGGTAGAATACCGGACAGTGAGTTTTAAGGTTTTTTGAAATTTTTACATATCAGCTCTTTAAAATTAAATATCACTTGATGCTTAAGGTACGTGTAGTGTCTGTGTACCCAGTCCATTTTATGAAGTCTAAGCAAAATTTCTCGCCCTTAACCTCCAAAAAACTACACAAAACTTCCAATAATTCAAAAGCGTAAAACGTTTAAGCCTTTGGGAGAATCAAACTAATACTCAACGATTCTGACTCCAAAGACCTACCAATCGACTGTTGCAGCTACGACAAGTTACAAAACACTGCAAGAAAACACGTACACACGTTGTATGCAATAAACAGCATATTAATATTATCATATACATGAAACAACAGATTTTCGCGTTTGGCACAGGGTGTGCGTAAATTTTTGCTTTCAAATTTGTAAGATTTTATGCGAAAATTACGATGACGCTAGGTAAAATTGACTTCCCCAGATCAGAACATAATTGGTGATATGGGACAGTTATCGATACAGGAGAGTTGGCTACAAATTTTTATCTGACACAGGTTCACTCATTAGTTTACATATTACAACGCGTGTCGGGGATCATTTAGATTCTATCGTAAACAACAATGCAAAAAACCAAAAACATACCTGCAGCAAAACGCACCTAATTAGACGCAGTGAAAAATAACGTTCACCCACCAAAACCACACATTCATACATTTTCATTTTTCTTTTATTTCATATTATTTAGAACCTAACACAGTGTAAAAGTGTGGATAAAATAATACGTGCAATATATAAATTATTCGCTATTCGGCAGAATACTGCAAACGAATATTGATGAAATTTACTATTCGGCATATCCATTATAGTCATTGGTTCTCCCTGTGACGTGCTGCATGGTGCTATATATATTATTAATGCTAAATTTTGGCAACAAAATTGTGAAATTTCGTCATTTCTTAATGACCTGGTCATTTAGGCTACATGGGGGTATAGATTTTTCGAGTTGGGTAGCTTGCGTATAATTAATGCAAATGTGCTAATAACGAAAGCAGCCAAGTCCGCAAATACGTCCGAGCGCCCTGCGGCATAAAAATTGTTTCTTAAAATTCTTATTCTTTTCTTGAAATATTATGTTATTTTATTAATTTTGCATGTTACCGCCTACATTGTTATTTTATTAGGTTACCAATAACACGTCTTATATTATTAGAGGAAAATCCTGCTGGGATTAGGCGCAAATTTTTCAACTTCCACCACAAACTCAAAAACCGAATTGTTCTCAGAACTTCTCAGCTCATAGAGTTAGGCTCCCAGTCTATGAAAAATAGTAACACCGACGCCTGCATCGTGAAGACACACTATGCATGTGCAACTAGATTTCTCAGTTTCTCGACAACCCGTGCCTCCACATAACAAGTAGACCTCACCTTTTCCACATTTGTGAGAAGAAGCCATTAATATGTGCTGAAAATTACAGTCACTGTTTCCTATAATGTATGTACTGCGGGTGTAATAGTGCCTTTATGCGCCTTTAATAAAACTTGTGTAACTCAATTCCGATTTTTCAAAATAGGCAAAGTGCACAGGCTTGTCACGATCGCCCCAGTTATGGCCACCAAGTGAATTATTGTTGTGAGACAGCCCTCAGCAAGTTGAAATACTAGAAATTACCTTATTTTGTGGTGTCACAAGAATATGAAAATTAGGTGAAGACATATTTGGTAATTTGTTGCAAGTTACTAAACAAGATCCGTTGCGATGTAGCTTAAATAACAGCATAGTTGCAAAATCATGAACTACATGGTATTTCAAAAAATATAAATATGCTAGTATTTGACTGATTAACCTTTGTGTCTTATACACTGGTTAGTAATGGTCGATAAATGTGTGCTGGGCAATTAAAAGACCTGAGCAAAGTTACCTGAGTTAACGCAAAGAACCCTGGTTGTTATGTTATACAAATAGCATCAAGAACAGTGTTTAATCAGCTATTGTGTAATTTGTTAGCTAATTTGGCTGGAAATGGAAAACTTTCATTATAAAATACACAATGCAATATCCAAAAGTTATGAAACCGGAACTTAGATTCTGGCAAAAAATTAGCCGGATCCAGAACCTGAATTCTGATTAATCCCGGACACCAACATTACATGCCAAAGCACTCAATTCGAGCATTTAGCTACAATCCTCCACTTTCTCTGTTCCTGCCGCTATTCAGTTACATCCATCAATGCTGGGATTTCGGAAATCTTGAGATCCGGTTGCCAAAGACCAAAGTCATATCGGAACCACAATTACAGTTTAAATTTTATCTTTCTATATTTGGCTTCAGCTATAGTGCAAACATATATATGTAATATGTATGTGTATTTCTTGTACGCACAACAGGGAATAACCGAAAGCGAAATTTACCGTAACCGGAACCAGCAAACGGAACCGTCCATTTAAACCGGATACGGATCCTGGGCTTCGAAATTTATATACAGCAAAACAGATGAAGGAAGAAATGAAATTATAGTGTATATATTTAAAATGCATTAAAAAAGTTTTACATTAAACTTAATGTATTGCGATGGGACTATTGCCTTTCTGAAACTTTATTTAGCGATCAATATGTCAGTTTTTGGACCCTCAGAGCAAAAAAATGCCTTCCACTATATACCATTGCGTATACTACGTCAAATTGAATGTCCTTACAACGCTTGGTGCGCAGAAGACGCACTTTCGCTCTGTCTCCAGCCGCCTCCCTTTACTACACATACGTCTGTTACATGTTATTTTGTAGGAAACTTGAAATTATTGGTTTGTATGATTCTAAGGGAAAATAACAGAAGGTAATTTTCTGATCAGTGGTCAAAGACACTGTTTCAGGTAGCGTTGGGCAACCAGTGTCCGTCAGTTAGATGATCATGATGATAACTTTCTAACCAGAATGCTATAAATGAGACAAACTGTGATAATGCTCGCACAGTTTCAATAAATACAGTTCATTGCCAAGAACGCAGTATATAACTGATTCGAGCCATGTTGAGACTATCGAACACAAATTTCTCGAACGTGGTCACACGCAAATGGAGGTTAACCACATGCACGCTTTAATTGAAAAGGCAAAGAAAGGTGTTTCTGTATTTGCTTACCCGATTCAGTTAAGTCTAATTCGAATGGCGCGACCAAAAAACCCCTTCGAAGTCATCGAAATGAGCCCCGAACTGCTTTTTTATTTTAAAGGATATCCGGCTAAAGTTATATTTTATCGTGGCCGAAATTCAGTTTAATCGTTACAAATTCATGCAACGTGCCTGTCATTTGGCCAAACATTTGCTGGTTTGTTTGAAAAAGCCAAATCAGATAGCATTTTTTACAAAACCACAATGAAAGCCGACGCACCATTCGGCGAAATCAGCTTAAGGTATAAGCAAAGTCGAAGCCGCGTGTATGATCTTGGCGCAACAGTTGATAAGCTCTATACCGCCAAATTACCGATTTCACGTGAGAAAAACGCGACCTTGACAGTCTTATGGTAGGCCCATCGCCAGTTATTCCAGAATTGTACCATTCGTTCTATAAAGACATTCCGTCCTGCCCCTGCACCAGAGACTGTTTTATTGATCCTGATGTCGAGAATCCAGAAGACGATGGGTTGTGATGGTATGACAGCTTTGCAAACATTACGGTAGGTACTGATTATGGACTATAACTGTAATTTTTTCGATGGCCACGCGCGTAATATCTTCCGTTGGGTAGCTGGGTATCGTCGGCTGTAATATCACGTGTCTGCTAAAGATTTATGGCTGGAATCTTGAAAAAAACTGTGCAGTTCCTTCGACAAAATGTTAGCGGCGATAAAAAAATCGGATAAACATGCAATTGGCACTAGGTGACAATACGGGTTATTATGCCGAAGCATTGTGTGTAGGGTGGCCATGATGATTGCCCCTTACACCACCCATCATCTTATTCGCCTAGACCAAAGTGTAGACCTGTTTAAGGCATAGGTACTGCGAAGCAATTGTGCCTGAGTCCCTTGCCCAATGAGATTAGCGGGACGAGTGGATTCGAACTCCTGACTTCACGATTATGACGCAGGCGCTCTAACCACTCGACCACTCCACCACTAGACGAAATGGTACGAAGAAGTCTTATATACATGACACTGCCGGTGAGCATTTCTGTCGTCCCTTAGTGTATTTTAGCACAAAACGTTTTAATGCAACATAATGCTTAGAGTATATGCAAAAATGAACTATGGGACTATAACCCCTAAAAAGGTAAACGGTAATACTGAAACGTTTGACAGTCTGTCAGCAACCAAGCAACTTAGCGCTCAAAACTTGTGCAAAAGTATGTATATACGTAATTAGTATATCGAAATTTTTTTCTCGAAAAATTATTTTGACGCATCGCGTCTTTTTGTTTATTACCATCGAGTTTCTGGCTGCGTTGCAGATAACGTTACCTTGCTTTAATGTAGACTAATTTACAAAGTTTACAAGAGCACTTGCCGCAATTTATGTTAGCCAAGGATAAGGCTAAGTACTTCTACATAAGCCATACTCTGTTACCGAGTTGGACCAGCTTAATTCGAACGTATCCCGCAGACTTCTGAATGTATAAAATAGCTGCTACAAGCATCGACCTGGCTTTGATTTGTTAACAAATTCCTGCAGGTTATTATGAAAAATTACTACTGAAATTACGTGCCCGACTTACGTTTCACACGACAAATTACTTAGTTAATCTTTTGTTTTGCTTGGTTGTATTGGAGCTTGATCATTATATAATATATATTACAAATGTTTAAATCACAGCAAAAAATGTGAAAAATTTCAAACAAAATTTTTTAACCGGAATTGGTAGGGTTTTTGCCCTTTGCCAGAACTGCAACCGGAACACGAATTTTGCCGGAACCATAATTCCGGTTACTCCCTGATGCACAATGATCACTTTTTTACGACCCAACAAAACAAATATTTGCCTCAAAAATTGCCCCGCAATACGTATTTAGGTCAACTAAATTCAGCATGATTTTTCGTCTTTATCAAGTACTGTGCTCGCCAAAAAAACAGTTGCACGCTCAAAATTCGCTTGAAAGAAATTTGTTCCAAATTAGATTTTTTATTAATTTTAATAGTTTTGAAATCTCTAGCGAGAAACTAGCTCACGCCCCGCCACGGAATGAGACAGTCATTTCTCGACCGTACTGTAGAGTGGATGCCAAACAACGCCAAGTGGATATTTGGGAAACTTGCTAGACCAACGCAATGAGCTACAGTAGTCAAATACTGAGAGATGGAGCTGCTGAGAGAGTTGTGTTCAGATTGATCATTCCCAATCTGGAATGTTCAGAAATACTTAAGCCGGATCTTTTAAAAGTGGCCACAACCACAGCAGAACTAGATCATAACATTTTTTAGTTATTTATATTTTCGCAATCATGGCCAACATGACCTACATACTCAACATTAGTTTTAAAATAAATTAAGCAAAGCGTTCAATAAATGAAATAACCCTATAGGCCCATCTCTCACCCAAACAACCAAGAAAACAAGATACGTTAGGCATACAAAACCGACCTCTGAATGAGTAAACAGTTGCCACAAACATTCACATAGTTTTGCTTTATTAATATAAACAGAAAATAAACATTTCCTACAGGAGCGAGATGAAAAATTTTTACTGAAAGTATTTGTTCTACTTACGTTTGTTTGCATTGGAACTTGATCACTGTGTTTGTATATTATAACGTATGTTTGAAACACAGCTGAAACCCAAGATCTGGAAAATTTTAGAATCGGAATTCCGGTATGGTTTCTGCCTTTTTCCATAACTGCAACCGGAACATAATTTTCGTCGAAACCGAATTCCAGTTACGCCCTGCTAAACCTGTAGCCATCGACGATGCATCTACCGACTGTATAACCAGTTCGTGATGGCAACAGATCGGGAACATTTGATAAAATTTGAAGCTGATTCACAATGTGGGACGCAGTCAAAATCTGTCATGGCGATTGAGTAGCGCCTAATGATGATAATAGATGAAATTTCTTCACAAAAATCACACTGCAGATAATATGACAAATCTTGACAATGCCTCGCTTGATAGCAAACTTGATCTGAATTTAAAAAACTAAAATTCACAGACAGTCATAATATTCAATTTAATTGACGTGACTTCATAAATTAATATATCAACTATTTTAGTAGTAGTACCTTCGCCACCCGACTACTTACCGTTGATGTGGAATATTGTCTAGCGACCGTTCTCGACACCCCTAGCGAATTGCAAACTGATTGAGCAACAACAAAATACTGTCTTCCGCAATGAAAGTTGCATAGATTTACTATACCGTGATGACATGAACGAGGAATTATTGATGACGATGTGCTGGCACCAAACACAGCTGTATAGCAGTGTACAGGATATCGAACGGAATTTAGTTGCCATGGTCGAGGTACGAAATGCGAGAGCACATGATTGGCAGACCGTATTAAAATAGAATCCATTATCTTTATAATACCTATAAGCTCTATAACAACGACAACACAATTAACAGAGTGTATATAGTTTAATGTGGCAACTACTGTAAGATGTGTGCAGCGAAAGTGGTTGATTCTAGCCCTTTTGTCTTGAATAAATTCTATTCCGAATTTAATTCTAGCAAAAATTCCTCGAACATGAACAAGTTGAAGTAGATATGATTTTACTATGCTAGAATTTTATTAAAAAAGATTTGGTTCTAGCCAAATCAATTAGCAAAAGGCCGCTGGAATTGAATCGAACAAAATTTAATCTAATCGAGAGTAGAATCTATTTTAGTAGTGAGCAAAATAATTTCTGCTATAGCATAAATAGCATAAATAATGCTGATTTGATTCTAGTTAAATAAAATTTGGCGCCAAATGGACTTATTTGAGTTGATTAGGTTCTACATAAATTTAATTCTGTACATTTTTTCCAGTAGATTGATAAAATCTTGCATTATGCAATGTAGAATCAATTCAAGCATTCGTTAACACCATCTCTCTGCGTGCAACATACAAGTAATAGTAATAGTACATAGTAATCGCGTAACTGTAAACTATAGATAATGCTGTGCCAGCAAATTTAAATTAGTAGCTTGTCTTATCGTCAAGGCGTTGAATTCTGAGCGTTGAATATGTAATTGAGAGCGATGTACACATATATATTGAGCATCAAATTACAAAATGAACCATGGACTGCTGTACAAAATGAGACAAAATACCCTATATAGCTCTAGCAGTTGCGAAGATATTAGCATTTTTGTGTATTTTGGGTCTCAATAGCTCATTTTAAAACATGTTTTGTGAAAATCCTACATCCTAGAAGAACCGCGTAACAAAGCATTATATACAATCTTATAGCTGCTTATTTGCTGATAATGCATTGGCGCTAATTGACTTTTTACTCGTTTCCGCTGCTGTTACGGCTACATATACTTGAGCACATACAAATACCGGTGTGTAACGCTGTGTACTTGCGAGTTCCCGTCGGGCACATGTCCCACATCACAGGGTATGGGTTTCTTCCCCATCGGGGGACCTTCAAATATAAGCAGAGCTTTAGTATTATAATAAAAATAATTAAGGGTTTGTCCCCATCTTAATAATATAAGGAATCAAATACAAACAAAAGCGCGTATAAACATCGGATGCAAACCAATTCGAGTGTATCTAATAACTAAAACAAGGGTTGGTTCCCCATGGACTTCTAAACTCAAAAGAGAGCTAATTATTAACCATAATCGTAAATTCAAAAACTAATAGCACTATAATATATGTATTACTGCCTGATGTTTCTTGAAGTTCTATAATACATTTATACAACGAATGTGTTCTGTTGGCCTAGGAGTAGATGGTTTCGACGGAGCGGGGAAGGGATACTATAAAGCGTCGTAGATCTCTGCAAATGCTGATTTTTTAAACTCGTAATTCTTCCTGATAAAATTTTTAAACTCGCCTAAAATTTGATAAAAATGTCTTTGGCCTTACGGCTAAGGGTAGTAGTGTGATAGAGAGACGCGATGGGTGCGCGGCTCAGCAGGAATAAATATGACTTAGGGAGAAGAACAATCATTATGGGTAACCCCCATCGACGCCTATGATAATAAAATAGGCTATAGGAATCTTTATAGAACAAAACAAGCAATCTTCACTGATACTCCATGTCATGCTGAATCAGCAGCGTGGTATCACTTCAAATAATCTATGCATACTCGGCTAAACATAACTTGTATTCTGCACGAGTTTCTTGTTGCTACCATTCTGTAGGTCAGACGCTGCAACGCAAAATTCTTGCCGGTTCCCGCTGAAAAATTTGACCTATTTGACAGCAAACAAATACATATAGATGTTGGCGTAGTGGTAGGCCTAGCGCAGTCGATGCATGTTGCTTTTCAGTTTTGGACGGCCGGCCAAACAAAATTGCAAGATACTACCAATACAAACAGGTACCATACCTTATAGGCTGGCTAGTCCAAACTTCGGAAATTATAGCCGGGGGCCCCCGGCTCCATTTTGCCGGGGGGGCAATTTTTTGCCGTATTTTGTCATGTTTAGACGTGAATTTTTCTCAAAAGGGGCCTTTGACCCGGGGGTATATACCCGAATTTTCGCCGGGGGGTACCTCCGTTTTGCCGGGGGACAGCCGAAAATGCCGGCCCCCCACTTTGGACTAGCCAGCTAGGTATTACAATACTTAGCAAAGCCACTCTTGTACAGAGCGGTACGCTCCAATTTTAGAAAGGTTTTATAACCATACATTCATGATAGGATATTAAACAAGATAATGCAAAAAAATTGCATGCACTTTAACGGTCATCTATACTCCAACGATACTGCGCAGCGGTCGACAGTGCGCTGCGAGCGATAACAGAAACGTCCTCACCCATATTATCATTCTATGATACTCGAAGCTGGATTCACATGCTTTTGGTTTTGTTGTCTTTTATTACCGACGTACGGTATCACTATACTAAAGTTCAGGCAAGCATATACCATTTTTGTATATTTCCGACTAGAATTTACAACTGGCCCTTTCTTTAATTATAGGCTTTCCAAGTTCAATCTAGGGCACCTGTAGTACGACCAGATTTCAATTATTTCTTAGATCATAGCTGATACTCAGTTGTTGAAGCCTGGTCGTGATGTTGCTTCCCCAGCTACCAGCTATTTCACTAAGCTAGACTTGCCATGTGAAAAATGTTTACAATGCTTTTTAAAATAGGTGCGTAACACTTATAATGTAACGTAATATTAATTTTTCACTATGAAAATTGTCACGCAACATAATATAGTGGTTGATATTCAACATCCTTTGAAGCCCAATGTGCCAACATGCACAACTTTGGTAAACTCAGTCAATCCAGCTTTACATGAATTTTCATCAAAAGCTGTCAATGTCGGAGCTCAATTTGTTTTACGACAGTGTAGTCCGGTGCTTACGCGCCGCTCCGACCCCCAGCAGTCACTATAACACACAATATTTAGACTCCGGTTACAGTTCTGGCCACCAAACAGCCCGATACACTAATGGCCGGGGTGCGCGAGGTCGTGATCTAGCGTACAAGTGAGTGTTTATAAATCAGAATTCCCAGTATTCCGCTTTCGATATAGAACCTGCAGATATAGCAGCTCGGTGATTAGTCAATGAGGTTTTGTTGCGCTCTGCTTTAATTGAAGTCAAACAACAGACAACGGGTCGTAAACGTTTATTTATAACTATAACGGAGTGCAGATTTTTCACGATGTTACTAAGCTGCAAATCACTGATGTTTATCCACCTAAAAAGCAAAAAAATAGAGTTCGAGCTTGTAAATATAGATCGTAACACTCCGCGAGCTTTACATGGAGAACACAATTCGATACGACCCGTAATTAATACGCATATAGATGATGTTAATATGAAAGAATAATACATCCGTAGCACATTCCTTTCCTAACTGATAACGTCTACCACAGTTATTTTAACCCGATGCGGCAGTACGACACCTGTATTTAACACTTTCACCCAAAGGCCCTTATATTCGGACAGGAATGCAGTAGTATCCGCGGTAGTATTTAGTCAACAATCGCTATTAATCAAACGCCCTGTAATATTTGGATAGCACGTTCTCATATATAACACACGTTTCCATTTAACCTAACGTTCGGTAATCACACGATTGCCTTTAATCGCGTACTCATAATAATACACGACAATTAATTAACCCGAGCCCAACCATTAGTAGACGATGATAACATCCGTAAATCATAGTTGAAGAGATTTCTCTCTTTGTGATACGTTTAAATATAATAAATATCTGACATATTTAGCCAAACCCGAGAAAGACTCGCCAGATACGTGGAAGACGCGTTTGAGTTAGCTAATAAACGAAAGCTTTTAACAATTCCGTTGCAATCGGCGAAAAAATAAGACAGCAATAAATTACTACACTATTCCTCACTAAACAGCGCCTTGATATATGCGACAATCATAACTCAAAACACTTTGACACAACACACCACGTAATGAAAAACTTAATATGTTAGCTATCTCGTCTTCTAAAGTAATATCACTAATATCCGCAATTATCACCCTAGATTAAAACCAAGATATAATATCGAACATAAGCGAGCTAACAATTTCACGCTATCAAGCGCATAAATTTTGACACGTCAAACAACCAAAAAACTTATACTACGTCTTCTCACTAGCTAGGTCGTTGATCATCTCCGAAAAAACATAACTATCATCAAATCAATATACACACTCAATTCAAAATTCAATATAAGAAAACAAGTAAATATTTACAACTGTACACTATGCCAAACTGACGACAAGAAACGGTACCCGTACCGTATTAGTGTTGCGCACGATAATAATAAAATATATAGTATATATATATATTTATCATATATTATAGGTTTAGGGGGGAATAGGTTGAAATTTGAAAAAGGAAAAATTTTAGAGAAATGGGGTGGGAAGGTGGGTGTGGTTTAGAAAAAGTAAGGAGAGGTTAAGAGTGAAACTTTAATATGATGATGGGCGTAGGTAGGGGAGTTGGAATTAGAAATTTGATGAGTGGGAGTTGAATTTTAGGAACCCAAGGAGTGCCGAATTTTGAATAAGTGAGAGATGTTTAAAAAATGTGAAAAAATGTGGAGAAAATTGAGATTTTAATAAAATGTAAAATTTATAGAAAGTAGAAAGAGGGGAAAGGGGTGGGTTAAATATATGAATATATATGGTAGGGGAAAAGATATAAAAAATTTGAGGAGTATATATTGTTTGAGTTTTGGCGAGTGGGGATAGTTTGAATTTTAGTTAAAAAGGTGGGAAATTGAGAAAAAGTAGAATTTTGTATAATTTTGGTTTTAATGAAGAACTGTGGCTGAATATGGGATATGTCTTAGGAAAAATGTTATTTAAAAAGAAAAAATGTATTTTAGACACTTTTGATTGATAAATTTAGGTTTTGGAGTGTATATGTATATAGGAGAATTTTGAGAAATATTTAGGTTATATATATATATTATATATTTAGAAAAATAAATAGCTAAGGACTTATTTATATAACAAGTTATATATATACTTCTACACAAATATTGCGCTCATATGCCACGCCGAGGATGATAGGGAATACCAAGGTGGGAGTGGAGGCCGGCCCTACTATTTTAGAAGAAATTTGAAAAATTTGTAGGTCTGAAAAAGGCACCAGCCCCAACAGTCAAAAGCAAATTGTTGTCTTTAAAAACACGATAAAAAATAAAACGTATTTTTCTTTTACGCCATGACACCTTGCACCATTTCTATGTCAAAAAACAAGCTGTTTACTCGATCGCTGCAAGTCTTCCAAAAATTATGTGACTATAGTGTTGTAGCTATTGACGCAACTTTTTTAACTACTGTAAAAGACGTGCATCTATATGTATGTTGGGTGTTAAAATAATGCTGTTACTAGCACGATGTTCCCTGGAGACTGATTTATGTATAGATTGCACCTTTGGGCACATTAGTTTACGAAGGGTTAAAAATTAAAACAAAAGCAAAAAGAATATTAATAGTTCCATCTAGCTAAGTAATATAAAGAGTGCATTAGGGGAGAGTATGACACTTCCCTGCACTCACATGTAAACCCGTGTTTGATGTCACGGGCGTTTTCGGCCTGCCCCCCCCCCAGTTTTTTGGGGGGGGGGTCGGTCGGACCCCCAAGTTTCTGGGCAGGGCGGGGTAGGTCGGACCCCCCCCCAATTTTTGGGGGGTATTATGTGAACTCGTTATTATGAAATAACTGAAACGGTTCAAATTATAGAAATATCGCTTCACATAATACCCCCCAAAAATTGGGGGGTTGGGGGGGCGGGTCCGACCTACCCCCCCTCCCCCGTCGCGGAGCTGCAGGATTAACTACCTAGGTGAAACGAAATTGCCACTCACTGTAAATATCCACTGTCCGCGAGATATAAGTGGTCGTTCACTTGGATACTAGACTATCGTTGAGCAATCAGTTGACACCGCCAAATGTATAGATTAAAAGAAAGATTATCGAACTCGACGATTCCGTGTCCGCTACATAGAAATAACTAGTGGAATCGATTGAGCCGGATCAAGCAAATTCCATGTTGTAAGAGACACCGCTTGTTGAACCTGAATGCAATTGGGCTAAAACCATCAGGGTAACGTTGAGTCGCCCAGAGTCAACGTGACCACCGTGATGGTTTTAAACCTGACAAAGTGGCAGATGCTAAGAAAGCAAGCATTGGGCGTGTCCTTGATCCATGCTGCAGCTGCAACTGTAGTTGTAACGATGCCACTCGAAATGACTGCCTCGTATCCATTGTTGTTCCAGTCTCCTGAAATATAAAACAGCAGCAGTAGCAGCGACAGCCAATGTTAAATGAACGATAACGTCGTGACACTCCCAGCAGAAGAAAATGACGCAGTAGCGGCTGATTTGTACCAGCTGTGTTTAATCCAGGTAGTTTGCATTTTCTTTTCGATCGAGTTCGTTCTTCGGTTGAATTAGCGGTTTTTTTAAAAGCGGATGTAGTGTGGACGATCAAGAGATTACATACGACGATCGTCGCTTAAGCTCACAACTCCGCGCTGGTC
>JASANE010017186.1:0-21558 GCA_030248225.1 Trileptium ribeirensis
TTCGAAATTACGGTTGTGGCCGATAAGCTCACGTGGCCTATCAAGGACTTTTCCTGAAGACGGCGCGAGTGAACAAATTCGGGATCCAGATTTCAGTGTAGTTCACAGAAAAATGTATGCACTTATTCCACATGGTCAGCACATATACACGTGTGTATGAAAACATTACATTCAATATTATGTAACAACCTTCGTTAGTTGTTACACAAAGCGGTTTCTGCGCAACAAATTTGGCACGTTGTTACGCATGATTGCATATTCGAATGTTGTAACGTGCTCTGGCAGTTTTAACTACAATCGTTTGTTGTTACGCACATTCTTAACCATGCATACTCAAGGTTCGAGGGTTCAGAGGATGGTAGCCGGTACCGCGGGGTGGGAATTCGGTCTTCGGCCTCGAAGATTGTCAGCTGCCTGGCGGGGAGGGAGTATGGTAGGTAGATAGAATGTCAAAATATGCAGAAGTGCATAATTTTCCCAATTTTGCTCAATTGTAGAGATATCCTCCTCCCGCTACCGGCTGACTCCTTGTACCCGAAGACCGACATTCCGCCCCGCTGACGCTGGCTACCATACCTTGACATCTCGGACCTTGAGCATGTATGGTTAAGACTGGTCGTAATAGCAATCTATTACTGTTATAAAGTTGCGAATGCACGTAACAATATTCGAGCGTAACAACATTAACAATGTCGTTGCATATAAGCAATTATGCGTAACAATGTACCAAAGCCGATTTGCGTAACACTCCACGAAGGTTGTTACGTAATATCGAATGTAATGTTTCGATACACATGTGTGCATATGCTGACGATGTCTAGTAAGTACACACATTTCTCTGTGAACGACGTATTAGTGCTACCTGCCACCTAATGCAAGCATAACAGGCGACCAGTTTTCTGCCATAAGTTACAGCCCATAAGGACAAATTAATTTTATTGCGAAACTTTTTTGCAGCCAAGTCTAAAAAACACCAATAGGATAGGGGTCGTTGGACCCCAAAATTCTAGTGGGTACTCGGGAATTGGCCTCTGGTAACTGTATTAATAAGGGATTTTTAATTCCGAAAAATACTGGTGCAATTTTATACATTTTACTTGCGTACATTGCATTATTGTAGTATGTTAAGTTGTACAGTAAGAACGACAGAATACATACAGCAGCATAACGGTAAAGCTTGTATTACAAGTTACAACGAGTGATATATAGCCAATTCAAATCACAAAACATATGAGAAGGAATATAATTCTACGTAAAATATCGCTTGAAAATTTCCTGAATGAAACCCAAAATCTAGGAATCGGCAAACACGTTTAACAGGTAGGCGCTGCGGGTTAGTGGGTCTGCCCTCTCTTCGGCTAACGCATGTAAATAATGACGAACGCACCCCTGTATTTATTTTGGCATGTGTAAGGTCAACAAACCAACTATACTGCGCTATGAAAAAAATAGACTACTTCTGCTTGAAATGACCGGCTTGATCATTACAAGCTATTATAGTTCAATCCTATTTAAGGTTACACATCTACAGTACTCGCCGCAATTGACAGTTACCTCAACGAGCGAGTGAATAACATAAGAGTAGCGAATAAGCGGCGAAAAAAATTGTAAAATTTTAAACTAAAATTTTATTTTGCTACGTGCAAATTTCGAGCGAAAAGTGGTCAATTATTGTAGCTAATACTATTAGCTTACCTGAGGTAAGACCGGCGGTGGACTGGCGTCGTCCTGGATGTTTTGGGTCGACGGAAATGATACAGCACGATGATTTGCGGTTAACTGCTGATGAGTAATGACCTTTTGAGCCATATTTTTCTGAGCCGCTACGGGTGATCCTTGTGAAGACCGACTGTGCACACGGGGCAGTTCCTCTTGATTTTGGGTCACTTCGTGAATTCTAACCGCAGTGGTAACGTCTAGAGCAAGCGAGCTGTTCGATTTGTCGCTGGGTTTATTATGATTATTTGGCGATTTCGACTCACAGTTTGTAGCTGAGAAAGAATTAGCTGTTGGACTGAAGGCAACTCTTGGCGACGAAACCGCAGAAGTATTAGAATTATTGCTACTATTCTGATCTGAAGTCGCGGATAACCTTGACGACACCGGGGTTTCTTCGCGGCACCACGCCTCGAACTTTTCATCAAACGATTTGACGTCAACTGATGCAAGAAAGTGAGTCCATAGGCCGTAGAGTGCTTTTAGGCGCGATTTGCTGCAACCGAAAATTTGATAGTCTCATAGGACTACGTTTATTTAGATTCCAATTTACCCCTTATTACAATGGAGCGAATGAAGCTAGAAGAATTTGTGCCAATAGCTTTGCTTGCGGCAAATATCGTACAAATTTCTTTTTTGTCCGTCTGTGGAGATCACGATGGATATTCACAAATTTTTATTCGATCACAAATTCAGTCTTTTTGTGCCCTTTCATAAGATAAACCCACCGACCACGTTTAAGACTCAAAATTGGTCCCAAATGGATCAAGGTCACATTTTTTAAATTTGATCAGTTGGATAGCTATCTTTGGTGACCTACATCTCTAGATAGAGACTTCACAGAGAAAAATACAGCACATGACATACAGAAACCTTAGAGACTACCATTAGCTACAACTTTGCTATTATGCATTTTTAGAGCTGCAGTTTTTGAGCAATGAGCCAAAGTTTGAAAAATATCCCAAAATTGAAAATTTCAAAATTTTTACAAAGCAAGTTTCCCGCTTATTGGGGTGAACTATGAAATTATAGCGTTATTTAACCCGTTTTTTCGTTGTGTTAACACCATATTGGATGTGTTATTATTCTTTCGGGACCGTGCTGGAGCAACATTTGATAAATTTTGGCACCAAAAATAATAAAATTTCGCCATATTTCCAATGTTGATGTATGTAGTCCATAGAACGTGTTCATACATTTCTGGGTGTCCAAATGTGATTATATACAGCAATTATATTTGCGTGGTATGCATCAATTATATTTGCGTGCCATGCATCAAATAAGGCAAGTCTTAGGAGCCCTACTGCATAAAAATCACGCTTTAATACACAATTATTTTTATTAAATTTTGTGATTCATAAATTTAAAAAGTTCTCGTCTTTTTGGCATTGCAAGACAGAAATAACGAGTTCTTCGGTTTTGATTATGTCTCAAATGATCGTAGCATTGTCATAGAAGTATAGCCGATGCAACATTGCTAGCGAATTTTGGGTTCAACTCCGCAATGTTATGCCTTGCAATGTTATGTCGCTTATCATGTGTAATAAAAGCATATTATAATTTAGAAAATAAAAATAAAGAATTCATAACTTCCAATCCGTAGGTAGCCGTTACACGCGGTTGTGACAGAGCATATTATGGGTAATTTACTACTACAAACCATTCTCCGAATTAACAAAATATCATTAACTAACAATATCAGTCAACAACAGAGTTCACAAAGATGCCGAACCAATGACCAATAGCAATTATAATCTCCAACTCCACCAACAAATTAAATATTAAAGGCTGGCCTAACATTTGAGACAATATTTGCCAGGTCGGATTTTGAGATTGAGCATTACATACCTAAAACAGTCGCATTGTTTCATCCCTATTTAGTTATCTTCTCCGTTTTGTTGTGAATAATTTATTGACCAACCACACAAGCCACAAGTTATTATTAGATCCGATTCTATGACAAAACTGCATTTTTAAAATAATAACATCAGTAATAACAATAATTAACATCCGAGTAACAGCTGCCTACTTGGCATCGTAAATAAAGCCTTCGATGTGATTGCTTTCTTTGCCAAACCACGAGCTAGTAGGTTTAAAATCCAACACACAACGAACGCCGCTGGTATGGTTGATTATTTCCATTTGACCATGCTAAAAAGATGCACTTCACAGTGTTAGGCATATATCAAGTTGTAATTCGGTAAGGAAAAACTTAAACAAAAATAAAATTTAGTGAATATTAAAGAAATGACTGTGATATGAAAAATTCCACATAGGTAAATTACTGATTTAGAATATCAGGAATGCTGAGTTTTGCGAAACTACTGTATAACGTTCTAGTTTCGCGCAGATAACTTGAACTCAGCGTGTCCCTGGATTAGGTTTGCACTAAATATAACGTCGTATTAGATATTTGTTTTAGAAAATTCTTCTATGCAAATGGTGGACGACTTGTTCCAAAATCGTAAAGTATCAAACAGCGCACAACCATTTGAAAAAGATCTATCAATACGCAACCCAAACAGGCACAGAATTAAGTATACACAGTGCTCGGCAAACATGAGCGTAACATTTCGTGCGAGACTTGAGCAAGGTACACGCTCAAGATTTCGAAATTATATAAATTAATAAAATTCTATTAGGGATCAACAGTGATTTTTGGAGAGTACTGTTGTATGTCGACGGAATTCGTGATCACGTATTATTGCGAAGCCATGATACATGGACAGAAATATAAGCAAATCTTTAGCGAATTGTTTCTGAACGATTCGCAAAAATAGGCTTTTATTTATGTCCGTATCTGTAGTAGTTTAACACACACCAGACTGCTTAAAATTTTGTATATTATTATTCTGACAGTCTCGACATATTTAATTTACAGTGTACAACTTATTTAACTAACTACAACGCTCTAAAATCTCTGTGCAAACTGATTTAACCAAAATCACACATCAATAACATTGACGGTTTATTCTGGTTAAGCCAGTCTGCTCTGAGCTTTTACACTAGCACTAGTTATATAAGTTTTACACAGCAACGTAAATATGCGGATATTTGCCAGAATATTAGAAATAATGCTAATTGCAAATTTGATATATGGAATTCAGTGCTGCATCGGATGTTGATCTATCCATTGCAGTTGTTGATTATATTATAACCAATAACCGCATGGGTAGATTAAAACCCGCTACAGCACCTAACTCCATATAAGACATTTGCAATTCGCATTATTTATCATTCTTTGTAAACATGCCATGTTTTGAAAATACACTTATAACTGGGCTCTCTATTCGCTAAAACTTTTGCCAGGGCTATAAACCGGGGAGTTGAGTCCGAACCATGGGGCGCCCGAATTAGCCAGACGGTATTTTACCAAGGGAAAAGGATTAAAATCGTGTCAGAAACACTTCGAAAGCGGTTTTTATGGAGAGAAAAAGCGGTTGTGAAGCAAATTTTGATAAAATTTGCGAAATTTTGGCTTCAAAACGGAATTTTAGTAGAAATTTGAATCAAATTTTATGTACTTTGGACCGACTGGAAGCAAAAAAATTTGCAAAAGAAGCAAAGAACCGGTGGAGCCCAAAATTTTGCCAGGGGGCACCTGAACCAGGGGAATCGAAAAATGCATGAACCCGCCAATTTGGAGAGCCCAGATCAAGTTGTTATCAAAATTGTTGTCTAAAACGCATAAATAAAACTGTCGCCTAAGACGCATGAAATTTCCTGAAATACTTATTTCAAAAATAGGTCAATATTATCAAGCATTATCGAATGCACCACGTCAAGGTTACATTATTAGCTAACTTTTATGACCCTATGTAGCATGATTTGTTTTAAAGTTGCGTGTATTTGTGCCAAGAAATAATCTAATTTTCATGAAATCATCAGGAATGTAGATTTAATATGAGATTAATAACACCAAATTCTTCATAACAGATTTAGTTTATTAATCAACTATTTCAAAAATTATCTTGCATCGCTATGTAGTAATGACTGAGTTAAGATTAACTAAAATTACATAAACTATAGAAGGGGTAGCTAAATAGCAACGAGTATGTATCAAATTCCTAATACATCCAATTCCTGTGAAAATGCATTACATCTTTAACTATAAACTACATTGTACTCCGACGGATAATGATAGTGCAAAAATGTAGTTTCAAGACGCACTTACTCGTATCGAAAGCTGGTCAAAAAATGGCAGCTTCCCATATCTGCGCCAAAATGCAAACTTCTTTCTATTGGAAATAGTAACCAAACCAGTCAATATTTTATTGACGGGTACCCTGTACCATATACATTCAAATGCAATGATTTAGGTGTTTTAATAATAAAAAAATTTGATTAATAATAAAGAAAATTGATCCAATTTCCAAAAACCTAAATTTTGCAGCAATCTGAAACCCATGCCACATGTGTCCATAAAAGTTACAAAGCAAAAAATGTACATGTGCACTGAATAAGCTTTCGTTTTAAAATCATAATAATCCATACACCGGTTATCGAGCTACCCTTATAGAAATGCAGCCGAACGGACATAACCCGCAAAATTTGATCCCCACCTTGCTCAGACAACTCGCCTCGCACGCTCCGCTAAGACAATCAAAATGAAACCTGATCTATCCATAATTTTCCCATCATGATATTATGGACGGTACAATTGACTACGTTCCACGTGTATGTTTCGTTGTATCTAAAATAAAAAAATAAAAAGAATTAGCATATGAACTGTTGGTCACCAGCAGGGAGTAACCGGAATTCCGGTTCCGGTTCCGGTTCCGGCGAAAATCGTGTTCCGGTTGCGGTTCCGGCAAAGGGCAAAAACCATACCGGAACCGGAATTCCGGTTTAAAAATTTTATTTGAAATTTTCCACGTTTTTTGCTTCATCCTGTAATCCAAACATATGTAATATATTATACAATGATCAAGCTCTAATACAACCAAGCAAAAGAAAAGATTAACTAACCAATTTGCCCAGTGAAACGTAAGTAGGGCACATAATTTGAGCAGGAATTTTTCATAATAACCTGCAGGAGTTTGTTAAATCAAAGCCAGGTCGATGCTTGTTGCAGCTATTTTACACATCCAGAAGTCTGTGGGATACGTTTTAATTAAACCGGTCCAACTCGTAACAGGTTTACACAGAAGTACTTAGGGTATGCTTGGCTAACATAAATTGCGTCAAGAACCCGCCAGTGCGCTTGTATGCTTGGTAAATCAGTCTAAATTGAAGTAAACTAACATTATCTGCAACGCAGCTAGAAACTGCTTTCTTGGCAATGAACTGTATTTATTGAAACTGTGCGAGCAGCATCACAGTGTGTCTCATGTATAGCATTCTGATTAGAAAGTCATCATCATTATCATCTAACTTACGGGCACTGTTTGTCCAACGCTAGCCTAAACAGTGTCTCTGACCACTGATAAGAGAAAATTACCTTCTATCTATTATTTTCTCTTAGAATCATATAAACCAATAATTTTAAGTTTCCTACAGAAGAACATGCAACAAACGTCTGTGTAGTAAAGGGAGGCGACTGGAGACAGAGCGAAAGTGTGTATTCTACGCTCCAACCTTTGTAAGCACATTCGACTTGACGCAGTATACGTAATGGTGTACAGTGGAAGACATTTTGTGCTCTGAATGTCCAAAAACCTACATATTTGATCGATAAATAAACATTATTAGCTTCCTCAGTCTTTAAAGTTTCAGAAAGGCAATAATACCATCGCAATACATTAAGTTTAATGTAAAAGTTATTTTTAATGCATTTTAAATCCACTATACCTTCATTTCTTCCATCATCTGTTTTACTATATATAAATTTCGAAGACCAGGTTCCGGTTCCGGTTCCGGATCCGGTTTAAATGGACGGTTCCGGTTGCTGGTTCCGGTTCCGGTAAATTTTGGTTCCGGTTATTCCCTGGTCACCAGGTATCTAGTTTGTAACTCGGAAACCAACGATAAAAATTACTTCAACGTTTCGTGGCCCAGTTTGAAAATTCGATTAATACAAATTCTGTTGGGGTCGCTTATGCTGCTTTCTACAGCAACTACTCTATACAAGTTTGAAAAAATACAATTAAAACAGAGCCAATAAAGCGAGCGCAGTTTTTGCTGATGTCGCTAGGGAGAAATCGTGAAAATTTCTTTTATTTGTCTGTTTATGTCATTCATAACTCATCTTCAGGTGGATGAATTTCGACAAAATCTTTTTATTCGATAGCAAAAGTGATAACAACTCCGACCCCATCTTCAGTGTCAAAATGGCAATAAACAGATTTTAAAACTTCTTTGCCAAATCTGGCCACACGCGTACCAGTCTTTCTTATCGTAGACCATATTTCGAAACATAGGCTTCGCATCGAAAAACCTATACTCTCTATAAGCATACTCTATCGACCAACCTGATTTTCACAATGTAGTGAATATTCATTTTTTGGTTATGTATTGCGTGCAGGGCGCCAAGAATGGTCTATATATGTTTTTCGGTGCGCTGAATTCGATGGTTTGGTTATTTATTTGGTTGCGCAGTAATATTTTGTGCCTTTTTAGATGTTTCAATGGGTTTAAGGTCAGTGAATGCGATTGCCATAATTATGTAGTCTGTCTTCAGTATCTTAGTTATGTATTGCGTACAGGGCATGAAGAATGTTCAATGAATGGGTTTTTGTTACGATAGATGCAATGGTTTGTTTATCTAGAAACTAGCACGAACACTTTGTGCGTTTTCAGTTGTTTACGGTAGGTCGACTATGTTTTAGGGTTTTCAACGGACCAGGGTTGCAGAGGTTTTAGTGTGGTATATACAAACACAAAGCCTGTTACAAGTGATTACACAAAATGACCACTTGATGAAAACACGCTCGCTCCGTGTCACCCTCGCTTGCGAGTTACTAGTATGTCCATTTTAAACACAATACCGACTCACTTGAGCAATTCAAGCGACATTACGCCCTTCGGCTGAACTTCAATCGAGCGACCCCAAAATTTTAATTTCGGATAAATGGACCCGTAAAACCGAAAGACATTTGGCGAAGAATCTTTAGCTTCTCGTTGTTGAGACCCGCTATCCGCATAAAACGCTGAAATCGGCGGATGATGACTAACTTGTTCGGCAACAATACGAAATCCCATATCAGAATGCCTATAACACAGTCAACATTGTAATAACAAAAGCCCAGTATATATTTACGCCCGTAATTAATATTATTGTAAACAAAATTTATTATTTTCTTCAAATAGGTAAGGCTCACAGGAAAAGCATTGCGATGCAAATTTAATGGTTGCCCCAAATTATCAAGGCGCATTGTGAACAACGCTGCACTGAAACTAGTACGCATTTGTGGCAGTGCTGTCGCTTAGTTTTACAGTAATTTATGCTAGCAGTAACCGCCTCCAGGGCGTACTTCGGCTGAGCTTACCTCAAATATCTCAGTATCACCGCATTACCAGATTTTAGATTGCCCGAACAAGCCGAATTTGTACATATTCGTTAGTTTTGTGCGAGCAATTTTAAACTTTCTGCGAGAGGCATTCCAAACGTTGGACGGATTTTTTAAATAATTGTTGTTAAGACCCAATGTTTGTTTGAGACGGCTGCGAGACTTGCTCTAAAATAGTGTTATAGTTTATTAATGTTTGTTGTGTCAATGGTAATAGTCATTGTGATTGCGTATTTTTCTCGCGAACTGAAAAACCCATCCTTAAAATCAGCAGTCGCATAGACAGTTTGTTTTAATACGGTTGACATAAGGCTGGGCCGACGTGCTGAAATTATCCTGTTTATCGTACTGGCTATTGAGAAATATAGTAAACATTCATTTCCACACAATGCCACATTTCTTAACATTTAAGTTCGAAAAAAATGCAAAATATTAATATAGTCCTGGTCAAAAGTAAGACTGAAAGTACGCCAAAATTTCCAATCGGTTTCGATTACGAAATTTGGATCAATTTCGTTGGTGCGAAATTTTAACTAATTATACGTCCTTTTCGAGCTTTCTATCCGTGTCTGAGGCTTAGCAGAGAATGAGGTAAATTACCACCAAGCTCAGCTTTAGGGCGTTGCATCACGAATGATATAAATTCTAAGCTCGTATTTTCGGAACCAAAACGCCAAAATGGGGGCATTTTTCGAATTCAATAGGAATGGTGTACTAAAGAGTAGACAAACAAAACACAGCTACCGGCATTTGATTGGATCACCATAACTTTGAAGATAGGTAGTTCCGTTTAAAAAGAATAATCATTGTATCGTTATTCCGAGACACCCTCTGTCTTGCCCAGTAAGCACCCATCGATTCCGTATTCGATCCCATCAATATTATATGTATATGTTAAATATTGATATGTCGTACCTTTGATAACCATCGTATTCACTATCAAACTGATCAAAAATATACATACGTACATACAGAGACAGCTGTAAGCCGAAGAAAATCGGTTGAGAGTATTGATGTTAAAAATATTGAATCCTGATAACCAGACGCGACGGAACCAGCACGTCAATCATAATTATGGCGGTGCTTACAAGACGTGAAGACAATGTTTGAAGATTGTGACAGTGATAGCATGGACCATTCATTTAAACTATTACAAATCAGGACCGGCCGGCGCGCAAATTAATAATGTGCAAAGTGCAATTTGAAGACAGTCTCGCACGAAACTTCCAGGAGTGAGCTTTGTTTGACAGGTTTAAATCGAAAAATCTAGTTACCAAAATATTGACTATATTGTTTACCAAACAATAAATCATTAATCGGAGATGTCGAGTTGATAAAGGTTGAAGGCCGATCTTGTGCAGCTGTCCATCCTGGGAAAGATTGCTAAGACAGAGAACATGATTTCATTGCTCATCTCTGCACATTTTCGATTAATTTTAGTACTGCGCTTTGTAGTTATCCTACTATTCAGTACTGAAACGTCGGTCGAATGACTTTTAAATACAGGAATAAAAACGGCAAGCGTTACGTAGGCAAATCGTCTTCGAATATTTCAATTAAATAATGACAGCACTTAGCAGAAATTTTTAAATAAAGCTACTAATATTTCAATCTACAAGCTTATATGTTTCGGCTAAATATCAGCTATATATAGCAATATAACCCGCAAAACCTAGTTTGACGTTCTTGGCAAGTGCAATATTTGCCAGAAGCAATTTATAATCATTTTAAACGCACGGTGCTGTGCTAAAGAGATATTGGCATTATAATTCGTACCAGGCTATACTTTTGTGCTTACCGATCGAGCTCGTAGGTTTCACCGAGAAGCGGGTTGAACGGTTTACCAAGGCGGTCCCAATTCGATGCAAGGGATGACACGGCGAACGCTGCGACAAGCTAAATAAACAATAAATTACAGGTTGAATTAACTGCCTATGATGCAGGTACAGGACCTGTAGTATATATTATTATTGGATTTCAATTTGCATGGAGGTACATTGAAAAACATTGGGTTAGACATACATACGTGTATTTAAACGCATTCAAGCACAATTTTGATATGTGCACACTCGTATTAAACGACTACTACTATGTGCGTTTGCAGTTGCTAACCCAATTGTTTAATTTATTGTTTTAACCCAATTGCATTCAGCCTGGTGTATACAAACATATCGACTTTCTGAAATGGATAGCTTAGATTTTGACGGTTTTAACAACTACACTGATCCTGCTACGAACGATAAAGATATTAATCCTAACACTAAACTGCAATTATATACTCAAAATTCAACATGATATAAATACTTTCCAATCTCTTATATAAATATATTTTTTATATAATCGTATGGGACACTGGATACCTTAATAAACATTATTTATCACCATAATAATTGTGTTGTAAAACGTGTTTATATCGTATGTATGCGGATATGTTGTTAATAGTACAGTTATTGTCCGTTACTAAGTTTTTAATACTCCAATCCTCAACGCTTTTAATTTGATTTTAGTCTTTGTCATGTTGTCGGAATAAAGATTGAACAATGTCAGAAATTATTTGTAATCTGAGAAGTAAGAGCTTGTAGTCAATTCACGCATTATGTGCGCATAAATTGATACGATCCGCCACGGCTCAGCAATTCCCGACTTATTTGAAAATTAGACATTTTAATTAATGTTGTTTGAAAAAAATCAAACAACGCAACAAAATAATCAAGCGTAATGTGAGTACTTCACGCGTAGATTTGTGACAAAACTGCGCTATAGCAA
This sequence comes from Trileptium ribeirensis, assembly GCA_030248225.1. Taxonomy (NCBI): domain Eukaryota; kingdom Metazoa; phylum Nematoda; class Enoplea; order Enoplida; family Thoracostomopsidae; genus Trileptium; species Trileptium ribeirensis. The sequence continues at coordinate 11,931 of JASANE010017186.1, forward strand.
GCGCGAGAACATGCGACTCAGAAATGTTCCGTCATCGTAGCACCTTTATCTAAGACATGTCGAAAGGTTGTGAAAGGCACAGCTATGGGACTGTTTGGCGACAAGATATCATTAATGTCCAATTTTGGTCATCTAAAGCTTATTGATATCTTATGGCACGTGAAACTCAGATGTTGCCAATATATGAAACTAACCTTGACGACCATTAAGTGTTGTTGATATAAATAAAATCATTATATCCAGGTCAAATTTCAAATTGTACAGTTTAAAAATACAAAAATCCACAAAAATCGATACAACTAACAAAACATTCCGTAAATTCTGTAGTGCCCGGTAATATGGATAGCTTTACATAATACAATGAACAATATTATTGGTGTTTTTAAAAAACCCCGCTACTCATTCATCTCTTTAATCAAACTCTTTATACCACTGCCTTACCTCCATCCGTTTAAGCGGGTCATCACAGTGTGCAGCGGTGAGCAATAACTGGCAATATTCCATACGCTCGCAAATTCGCTGCAAGAAGCTTAACGGCTCGTTGAAGATGCACGGAATTGTAATTCGGGAAAGATCCTACACCAGTAAGAGAAAAATAACAAAAACAGGATTTAGTGATTTTAATCCAATCATATGAACACAGCTAAGCGGCAGCTTATAACAGCCACTTGACCTAATCAGTTGATTGAGGTGTAATCTCAAATTGAGCATGTATATCCTATATGGAAAGCAAGGTATGGATTCCTGATACGTACCTGGGCCGAAAAACATGTCGTGCCCAAAATCAATAATTTCGAGATTTTATACTGTGCAGAGAGGTTTAAAATAAATCGCCTCAAGCACCACAAATGCATTGTTGTCCTTATAAATGAGCTCTAAACTGAATTATTAATAAAGCGACAACATAGGTTATTTTAAACAAACCACACAAAAATGATCAAAAACCGATTTGCAGATACTGTTTAGCTCCAAAGAAACAAAAAACTAGGGCTTAACCAATTTCGGTATCGGCCGATATTCGCAATATCGGTATCGGCATTTTTTTAAATATCGAACATAAAGGTACCAATATCGCTATCTGTAGAGAAAATTTAAACTAACTAGAAAATCATGAGCGAAATTTTGTTTAAGCACACAAACAGAAACATATTTGGTTCAAGTTTCGAGTCGGCGCACATGTATTTGAACAAAATTAACACATAGATGGTTTGAATCCGACGCCCGCCGCATCTTACAAACCCGCTTCCTTGTAATCTAAAAACTGTGGAAGACGAGCTGAGGATTTGCGCGATGTGGTGGGCTTGAGTACTTCGTCAGGGTGCCCAGTAATATAACCCTCCTCTCAAAATTGACACTACTTGTGTTTTTGAGGTCCAACCATAAACCCGTTTACAAAATATTTTTGCAACCAAGCCGAAAATGTGCTAAATATTGATAATATTATGGGTTAAGGACCTGCTGTTGAGGTGCCTGGTCCCCCGGGACCTCCGTTATGGGAGCCACACTCGTCGCCACTCTGCAGTAGCTTGTTATCTAGGGTTGGCGAGTATGATGAGTCTCGAGTAATGGTTAGGAAGACGAACTTAAACAGAAAGCTTTAAGGTACGAATATCTCAGCGTCAGAAAGAAAGTTAAGAACGCACGAAGGCATACCAAAGATCATCAACACACACAGTACACAACAACCAACTACAATACAAAACAGTCCGAAACGGACATTCCTAGTAGCCCCGGTGCCAAACCAGCAAAATAAAACAATACAGTGATGATGAACGGTTTATACATTATATTAAAATGCACGTGTATGCATGTATATATTTATATGCGCATATATGTGTTTAACGAATATCCGTATCAGAATTCTAATATCGGCATCGGCTATCGGTATGTCTCAATATCGGTCAAGCCATAATAAAAACCTAAAATTTTTAATTTTGTACTGCTGTTTGTGATGGGCAATCAAAGGATAGCACAGAACACGCCAGAAATGACTGTCGGATTTTAAGCGAAATGCAGGGAGATCACTTAACTGGGAGATCCTGTCATAAATAAACCCTTCGCGTAATTAATTTTTTAACTTTTAATAAATTTATTTTATTTAATTAATTTAAATAAATTAAATGAGTTCAACGATCAGTTTCTGACGTTTTTTTCTGATGCGTGTAGAGGCCAGATTAGAAACGTCTTGCTTGTGCGTTGCCAATGAACATCGTACAAGCAAAACTTCGTTTTACATTATCAATCAAAAATTTATGGAATCTGGCCACTCATATATAGAGATGAACTCTATTCATGCTGCTGTTGAATTTGCAAATAGCAATTTCAAGACGCAATAAAACCATATTACGACACGTCAATTAGACCAAACGACATTTACGATTTAAAATCGGTCATATCTAGCATAATTTTTAATCGGTCTTAAAACACCGGCAGGTGAAAAATAATTATTCCTCAAAGTGAAATGGATTCGTTAAACAGTCACCAAATATTTCCTCTAGACTATAACTATGACTTTAAGCCAATTTCCGTCTGCTGCAGCAGTTTGTTCCAGACGACGTTAAGCAAATCTCACATTTGCGTATAAACCTATAACGGACTGCTGCTAATATCACTCGCCAAAAAAGCTGACTTGGTGTAAGCCGAACCTGAACGCTACCAGCCTTACTTTACGACTCTACCGACGTCGCCAAATGCAGTTGACAATTTGCCAGGAACAACCCTCAGAAAAAAGATAAGCAATATGTTGAGGAGAATCGAGAGGATTGTCAACAACAGCGTGATTAAAACGTGACTTGTGGTTATATTTTTGTCATGTTAGTGATATTATGGAGCTTTAAAGTTTAATACTGGTACCATTGGCCATTCGCAAAACCAGCTTAAATGAACTGGAATGATTGCTCCAAAATTTTCACAGTATATATCCTTAAGTACTGCACAAACCCGAATAGACATTAACATCATCAACAAGGAAATACGTCTTTCAGCCTGGATTTATATATATACCTTTATCCACAAGGTACTGATTGCTTTCATCAGAGACTTGTTTCAAAAAAATTGTATCAAATATCGAAGTAACCAGTACACGTCGCGGATATTTTAAGCTCACGGATGCAAGGCCAGATTTGAAAACACAAATACAATTGTTATATCGGTAATTGGTTTGAAGCGTACATCCTCTGCTTTAACGACGACAAAGAAGTCGCGTTCACTATATCGAAGAAAAGATATTTTCCAAAAACGAATGATGAGATGGGAAAAGAAGTGCCTACTAATATCTGAACCAGGAATATTGATTGTTTCTAACTTGAGATTATGGCCCCTGGTGAGATGGTAACCACGAGAAAACAGTTGGCAGACGTCCAAATCGACAAGATCATGAGTTATTTTGAAAAGAATCAAATTACAACGCATTCGTTATGTATAGTGTCTGTAGACACACATACTCCAAACGATCCTCATAGTCCAAATATCTAATTCCCGGCAGTAACTTGGTGGCGTGCCGCTGCACCCGCTCAATTGTCTTGACATCTCTGTCAAGGTACGAACACCAGACAGAAAATGCATACTCTACAAGCAGACGGATCAGCGACCTATGCAGCTGCAACCATATAAATTAAGTCCAATGCTGAATCGTTCGCCTCATGGTGTTGATCACAACGTGCGCTCTTGCAGCGACATTATTACAATGCTCGGTAAATTTAAAATTGTTGCATATAAAAATTCCAAGATCTCGCTCTTGCTCCGTCACACACAACGCATTTCCCATCAATGAATATGCAGAACGAGGATTCCCGTGGCCACAATGAATTACTGTACCTATGTCATCATGAATTGTCAAACATTATTGATTACAGTAGTGTCCGAGACTGTCAAGATCGAATAGGACGTTATCAAAGCCAAATTGAGGGAACTATCTGAGAATACGTCTGGCCAAACGTAAGTCAGCGGCAAACTTGTAGATAGCACATGAGACGTGCTCATCAGTATCATTACTGACAGTCGAAAACAAAAGAGGACCAAGACTGACCCTTGAGGCACTCCGCTCGTCACAGGGCACCATCGGGAAGTTGCCCTATTTCTGCTAACGAACTGAAGACGACCAGACAAGTAGCTACTAAACCACATCAACAAGCTATCCGGAATCCCATACATTTTAAGTTTCACCAACAGTGCTTCATTATTGACCTTGTGGACCTTGCCTTTTGGAAATCTATATAAATAACATCTAACCAATCATTTTGGTTGATACATTGTGTGGCAAAATTCATTAAATCGAGCAGCTGACTGGTGGTAGAACTTCTTGACATACAACCGTGTTGTGAAGAATAGATAACATTTATCACAAGGAAATTTTGGAGCTTGTCGCGAACAAGAGTTTCTAACACTTTGCTTACAGCTGATGTTAGACTAATAGGGCGATAGTAAGCGCATTGCGCCCTGTCACCTGTACCCTTATAATTTAGTACAATTTTTAGCATCTTTCCATGCGTCAGGAAAGACACCTTTAAAATCATCAACATGTAAAACAGCTTAGTAAGCACAGCGGCAGAGCAGTTTTTGGTATATCGTACGAAATTATTCGTAAACCGGTCACAGCCTGGTGATGCGTGTGGCTTCACTTTGGACAACACTTCCGTCACTTCCTCTTAGGAAAATGACACGGATGACAATTTTTTCTCTGTGCTCAAAATCATGTCTGGTGTCTGGTGGCATTATTGAAAACAGAAGCTAAGTACAAATTCAACAGCTCGCAATCATCCTCTGGACATGACCAGACTTTTATCTGTAACCACTCAGGCAATAAACGCTGGCACCGCACTGCGGTGTCTGGTGGCATTATTGAAAACAGAAGCTAAGTACAAATTCAACAGCTCGCAATCATCCTCTGGACATGACCAGACTTTTATCTGTAACCACTCAGGCAATAAACGCTGGCACCGCACTGCGTGAAGATTTCTCGCCTCGTATACCTTAGTTTGATGCAACAGGCAGTTGATTCAGCAAATAAGACGATGCGGCAAATGGTAAAAATTTGAAGACAATAACAGGTTTTGCAACATATGAGAACACCATCTGACCACTATATTAAGAGTACATGAATGACATTTTTCAAATAATGTCGCTTCAAACTTTGAACTATGCATGATATCACTAAAATCAACGCATCAATGCTCAGTATTCTATAAATGCTGGACACCCTACCGTACATATCGTTTCGCAATGAAGACTAATGAATACACACATTAATCTGTTTCCGTTGATATGATAACACATCCAAAGGGTCTTATAAAACATTAAGATAGCTTGTTTCTGGCAGTACGCCTCGACGGCCATGATCACACGATGCTGGTGGAGATTGGGGATTTATGCCTAAACGGCAGGCTTCAGCGAACAAGCGACATTTGTATCGGTAGATGTGGCACTCGATGCATCGAAAGACGTTGTGATGCAGCGGGCGATCATTATGAAATATAAGTGCGAAACAAACCCTTTCACAACTGTTACAAATTTCTGCCTGACAAACAATTTCCATAACTACTATTACCTATTTCCAATGTTGTTTTTAAAATTTGATTTCCGATAGTAAAATTAACCTATTAAGTTCCCTTCTTTGCAATTATTGAGAAGAGAAATTCCTTGTTACTATTCTTTAGAAACCGGCTACCGTAGGAAAATGCCTTTCTATTTGGGCATTCGATTTTCATAAATCGAAATGGCAGTTAATGTTTGAACACGGCTATGGAAAAATGATTTTATTTCAACCCATAACATTGTCCTTAATCCATTCAGTCATAAATATATCGAAAAAAAGAAGCAGCAATCAACGTCATGAAATGTATCAAATTTATGACCTAAATTTTTTCCAACCTTTTGGGCTTTGTGAAATCGAAATGGCCGTTAGTGTTTGAAACCCGCTCTGGAAAATAATTTAATTCCACCCATAACATTGTCCTTAATCCATTCAGTCATAAATATATCGAAAACAAACAGCAGTAATCAACGTCATGAAATGTATCAAATTTATGACCTAAATTTTTCCAACCTTTTTGGGCTTTGTGGAGAAATCGAAATGGCAGTTAGTGTTTGAACACTGCTATCGAAAAATGATTTTATTTCCACCCATAACATTGTCCTTAATCCATTCAGGCATAAAAATATCGAAAACAAGCAGCAGCAAACAACGTTATGCAATGTATCAATGAATTTATGACCTAAATTTTTCCAACCGTTTTTGGACTTTGTGAAATCTATAATGGCAGTTAGTGTTTGAACACGGCTATCGAAAAATGAGTTTAATTTCCACCCATAACATTGTCCTTAATCCATTCAGTCATAAATATATCGAAAACAAGCAGCATCAATCTACTTCTTGAAATGTATTAAAATTATGACCTAAATTTTTCCAACCTTTTTGGACTTTGTGAAATCGAAATGGCAGTTAGTGTTTGAACACGGCTATCGAAAAATGATTTTATTTCCACCCATTACATTGTCCTTAATCCATTCAGTCATAAAAATATCGAAAACAAGCAGCAGCAATCAACGTCATGAAATGTATCAAATTTATGACCTAAATTTTTCCAACCTTTTTGGGCTTTGTGAAATCGAAATGGCAGTTAGTGTTTGAACACGGCTATCGAAAAATGATTTTATTTCCACCCATAACATTGTCCTTAATCCATTCAGTCATAAAAATATCGAAAACAAGCAGCAGCAATCAACGTCACGAAATGGAATTAATCTGATGCATGGAATTTTCCAACCTTTTCGGGCTTTGTAAATTCGAAATGGCAGTTCGTGTTTGAACACTGCTATGGAAAATGATTTTTTTTATTTCCACCCATAACATTGTACTTAATCCATACAGTCATAAAAAAATCGAAAAGAAGCAGCAGCAATCAACGTCATGAAATGTATCAAATTTATGACCTAAATTTTTCCAACCTTTTTGGGCTTTGTGAAATCGAAATGGCAGTTAGTGTTTGAACACGGCTATCGAAAAACGATTTTATTTCCACCCATAACATTGTCCCTAATCCATTGAGTCATAAATATATCGAAAACAAGCAGCAGCAATCAACGTCATGAAATGTATCAAATTTATGACCTAAATTTTTCCAACCTTTTTGGACTTTTAATCTAAATGGCAGTTAGTGTTTGAACACCACTATCCGAAAATCCATTTAATTTCCACCCATACATTGTCCTTATCCATTCGTAGTAAATTTATCAAAAACAAGCAGCAGCAATCAAGGTCATGAAATGTATCAATTTTTACCTAAATTTTTCCAACCTTTTTGAAATCGAAATGGCAGTTAGTGTTTGAACACGGCTATCGAAAAATGATTTTATTTCCACCCATTACATTATCCTAATCCATTCAGGGCATAAAAATATCGAAAACAAGCAGCAGCAATCAACGTCATGAAATGTATGAAATTTGACCTAAAATTTTTCCAACCTTTTTGGGCTTTGTGAAATCAAAATGGAAGTTCGTGTTTCAAAACTGCTTATCGAAAAATGAGTTTATTTTCCACCCATAACATTGTCCTTAATCCATTCAGTCATAAATATATCGAAAACAAGCAGCAGCAATCAACGTCATGAAATGTATCAAATTTATGACCTAAATTTTTCCAACTTTTTTGGACTTTGTGAAATCGAAATGGCAGTTAGTGTTTGAACACGGCTATCGAAAAATGATTTTATTTCCACCCATAACATTGTCCTTAATCCATTCAGTCATAAATATATCGAAAACAAGCAGCAGCAATCAACGTCATGAAATGTATCAAATTTATGACCTAAATTTTTCCAACCTTTTTGGGCTTTGTGAAATCGAAATGGCAGTTAGTGTTTGAACACGGCTATCGAAAAATGATTTTATTTCCACCCATAACATTGTCCTTAATCCATTCAGTCATAAATATATCGAAAACAAGCAGCAGCAATCAACGTCATGAAATGTATCAAATTTATGACCTAAATTTTCCAACCTTTGACTTTTTGAAATCAAAACATGGCAGTTAGTGTTTGAACACGGCTTTGCGAAATCGAAATGATTTTATTTCCACCCATTACATCTCCTTTTAATCCATTAGCAGTCTAAAAAATATCGAAAACAAACAAGCAGCAATCAACGTCATGAAATGTCTGGAACTTATAGCCTTCAACTTTCCGACCATTTAGTGACTTTTGAACAAGGAAATGGCAGTTAGTGTTTGAAAACTGCTATGAAAAATAATTTATTTCCACCCCCATAACATTGTCCTTAATCCATTCAGGCATAAAAATATCGAAAACAAGCAGCAGCAATCAACGTCATGAAATGTATCAAATTTATGACCTAAATTTTTCCAACGTTTTTGGGCTTTGTGAAATCGAAATGGCAGTTAGTGTTTGAACACGGCTATGGAAAAATGATTTTATTTCCACCCATAACATTGTCCTTAATCCATTCAGTCATAAATATATCGAAAACAAGCAGCAGCAATCAACGTCATGAAATGTATCAAATTTATGACCTAAATTTTTCCAACCTTTTTGGACTTTGTGAAATCGAAATGGCAGTTAGTGTTTGAACACGGCTATCGAAAAATGATTTTATTTCCACCCATAACATTGTCCTTAATCCATTCAGTCATAAATATATCGAAAACAAGCAGCAGCAATCAACGTCATGAAATGTATCAAATTTATGACCTAAATTTTTCCAACCTTTTTGGACTTTGTGAAATCGAAATGGCAGTTAGTGTTTGAACACGGCTATCGAAAAATGATTTTATTTCCACCCATTACATTGTCCTTAATCCATTCAGGCATAAAAATATCGAAAACAAGCAGCAGCAATCAACGTCATGAAATGTATCAAATTTATGACCTAAATTTTTCCAACCTTTTTGGGCTTTGTGAAATCGAAATGGCAGTTAGTGTTTTAAACACGGCTATGGAAAATAGTTACTTTCCACCCATAACATTGTCCTTAATCCGTTGAGTTCATAAATATATAGAAAACAAGCAGCAGCAATAGACATTGAGTTGAAATGTTATGGGTGGAAATAAAATAGTTCCAGTCGCATTGTTAAACGCGATAACTGTCACAAAGCGAAAACATTTGGAAAATTTGGTCATAAATTTGATACATTTCATGACGTTGATATACTGGTTTTATGTATAAATAGAAGTACAACAATGTTATGGTGAAAATGAATAATTTATAGCTGTGTTCAACACTAACTTTTTGCCATTTCGATTTACAACCCCCAAAAAGGTTGGAAAATTTTTAGTCAGATTTGAATCTTTCATAGAGACATTTAATCAGTCCTGTTTTTTTCGATATATTTATGACTGAATGTAAAAACTATAATAAAAATAAAATCATTTTTTGCATAGCCTGTTAAACACTAAGTATTTTGATTTCACAAAGTACAAAAAGTTTGGAGGGTCGTAATTTTGATACACTTATAACATTTAATTGTTTGTGCTGTTTCATATTTATGACTGAATGATTAAGGACAATATTTTATGGTGGAAATAAAAATATTTTGCGATCGCGTCTCAACGCTTTTTCGATTTCACAATATCACTTCGGTTTGGAGTTAGGTGCATTTAATACATTTGGTCGGTT